>JAGFNK010000451.1:0-41783 GCA_025769875.1 Russula earlei
TCTGCTCTCTTGATTACCTGCTTTTCCTCTGCCTTTGCCACAGTATTTAATGACTGGTAGCTATGGTTTCGAATGACAGTTCTGTGCAGTCTCCTGCTCCCCCTTTTTGCTCGCTTCACTGATCAACGAACACATGAACACTGCTGGTCTGAGGGAACTTGAAGCGTGTGATATAACTAGCCATATCCATGTTTCTATGAACTCATGGGCTACTCATCCATCATTCTCCTCGTACATTTGAAACATATTTCGATCTAGGTGCCTCCCAAGATGATACTTTGGGATGGCTTGTATATGGTGACCTTCTCTTGTCCATGACGAGGGAACTCGGTTTGAGCTAAACTGTGGGATTATTGCCGTTTTCAGCACACTTGGCGGAGCTTGAATTCCACCCAAATCGGCACAGAAACCCCCTCAAACATGCGGGATGAATATCTCCCTCAAAACAGCTTCAATTCATATGACATTTATTGTCCCTGAATCGCCTGAATGAGGGCTAGGCAGCCCCATTGTTTTCATGAGATTTGAGTGAGAATTGGTGGAGCTGGACTCAAGCCACCTCCACATGTGTATTAGATGAATTACAACTCAAAATCATGGTCTATATCTATTATTTTTCCCTCATGTTGTACCCATGGGCTGTCTTGAGGCAGCCCCATAGTGTTTTTGACTCAAGTGTTGTGGTGTGCAACATTATTTCCAGTGCAATTGGAGTCGCGGCCAGCCACTCATCACCCCTCTTGCCTCTCGATTCTGACCATCCTTCTTGTTTTTCACAGACAGAGAGGAGTGGGTTGCAAAGAGGGGTCCTATTCTGAACTCTTTCTACTACAGAGTAGCTAGGGTGTTTTTATATACAGGAGTCGTCTCCATTGCAGGTGGTGGCAGCAGGCATGGACGAGGAGCGAAGGCGTAGGTGGTGAGCATGAGTTTGTAGATAGAGACATAGGTGGCGAGGACTCGAGAAAGAGGATGCGTGGGGTGGCTTGCACGGGGGTGGGATCTGTCGTCTTGCGGTGGCGGTGGCAGGGGTCGTCTCCACTGCAGGTGTCGGCAGCAGACATGGGCGAGAGCGTGTGAATGGATGGGGAGGCGATGTGGGAGGCGGTGTGCGGTGTGCTGTTGGCATCGGCGACTGCTTCTCCTGCGGCGGCGGTGGCATGGCGGCGGCTTCTGCTCCTGTTGTGGCATGTTGTGGCTAAGTTCGTGGCCGAGGCCTTCTTGGTCTTCTGGGGTGGTGCTGGTGGCGAGGGGTTGCGACGGTGCGGCGGTGCTGGTGTCGCACGAAACTACTAAAGCGGTGGCTGTGACTGAGAAGACTGAGGCTGAGACTGAGAAGGTGGCGGCAGACTGAGCTGGTGCGATGGTGGAGGCGGACAGGGCGGAGGCGACGACTGAGGGCAACGCAGGGGCGACGGCGGCTGTAGCTGACAAGGGCGTGGCGGCAGTGGCTTGTGAGATGGTGGTGGAGGCGGCGGCTGACGAGACTAAGGCGGCTGGCAAGGCTAAGAGCGCGGTGGCGCCAGTTGACTGATCTGAAGCTGGGGCAATGGAGACGGCTGGCAAAACTAGGGGCATGGTGGCGGCGGCTGAGACTGAGAAGGCTGAGGCTGAGGGCAGGGTGGAGGCGGCGGCGGCTGGCGATGCTGGTGCTATGACAGACTGGGCTGAACTGACCAGTACGGGTGAGGCTAAGATGGAGACTGATGCGAAGTTGGCAGCTGGCACGACTGAGGCTACTGTGGCGACGGACGAGGTGACGGACGAGACAGTGCGTAAAGAGTCGTGTGGCTTATTCATCAACTGTCCACCTGTCCACTCCTACTCCAGGACGACGACAGGGCGTTCTTCCCTTCCCAGAGCTGCTCACCATACCTTGCTCTACCCCTCCATTTCAACCCCCTAAACCCTCATGGGCTCGAAGCAATGTGCTTCAAAACGCCGGCCTGCACCGACACGTACTACTGGCCAAAGGAAGGCTGCCCAAAAAAAAACTGGTGGAAATGAAAGTGACAGCTCAGGCACTCCCACTCGACCGAAGCGATCACAACCACGAGCTCAGGCTTCCAAGACATCCCTTCCTGCTATTGATGAGGATGGGGAGGAAGAGTCCTATGCCTATGTAAATGTAGAAGCCTGGGAACTCACTACAGCACAAACGCACGGACCACAAGACATGCAAAATTGTCGCAAAAGCGCACAGCCTCGATGTTGACTCACCCACACAGCTATATGGCTGGCCACGAATCGCTTACAAGAGTACATATGTGCGTATTCCTTTCGTGCCATCTCCTCTTCGTCCTCACATCATCATCATCATCATCGCCGCCAGCACGCCACCCTCGCCCCCATCAACCGCCGCATGCCCTCGCCCTCAACGCCCCCGCCTTCACCATGCACTGATGAGTCCCAATGCACAGCCGAAGAGCCCCGTACCACGCCGCCATCTTCGTTGCCATCAGATGGTGTTGCTACTGTACATTTCAGTATGCTTTTCTCCCCTTTTTTACTAGACTCTCATTTTGTTAGTCAGAGATCTGCACGCCGCCTATGCGTCCATTTCCCAGCCTGCCACCGTCTTCCCTCTCCCTTTCTACTTCCACGCCCCCTCGCTCCTCTCCCTCGCATCTGCCATCCAAGTTCTCCAATCGTCCCACCTGCAATCGCGTTCGGCAGCACCATCAGCGCCCAAGCGACCACCCACCAGCACTCTCCCTATCCCCCCTCCAGCCTCTCCTTTGCATCGTCTCCCCCTCCTCGTGTCGCGACTCGACCACACCCCTCATCACCACACCTGGCCTCGGCCATCCTTCACAAATCGCCACACACCACTACCACAGCCGCTGGAGACCATGACTCGATACCTCGTGTCGTCCAGCTTTGGTCCCCTTCTCATGTCTAGATTTCCTTTCATATGACTGTCTTTTGTGCTTTTCCTGTCCCTTAGCCTTAGTTCTAACCTGTATCTGCTACCATGTTGAATAAAGTTGCCCTGTTGTTCCCTTATCATCTGTGTGAACCTGAGTGCAGTCGAATGAACAAATGCATTCTCGCGTTCCCGCTAGGTGCTCCTCCTCTTTGGAGCTTCAGTCTTATGAAGTCATTCTGCATTCTTGGACACACTTCACTGCCCCATGGGCTCAGGTGTGCACTTCCTGGGGGGGCTCCTTCCCGGCACACGACCATGCTACTGTCACACGATATGAGGGAAATGACGTTGCACACCACAATGCTTGAGTCAAAAACACTATGGGGCTGCCTCAAGACAGCCCATGGGTACAACATGAGGGAAAAATAATAGATATAGACCATGATTTTGAGTTGTAATTCATCTAATACACATGTGGAGGTGGCTTGAGTCCAGCTCCACCAATTCTCACTCAAATCTCATGAAAACAATGGGGCTGCCTAGCCCTCATTCAGGCGATTCAGGGACAATAAATGTCATATGAATTGAAGCTGTTTTGAGGGAGATATTCATCCCGCATGTTTGAGGGGGTTTCTGTGCCGATTTGGGTGGAATTCAAGCTCTGCCAAGTGCACTGAAAACGGCAATAAGTCCAGGGGCAATAAGAGTATTGTTGATGAAGTCACGACTTTGCGACGCCATTTGGAGGCATGCCATGCAGTGCTTAATTTTTTTTGGTTTTCAATTTTTGATCTGATCCTTCCCCCCATTTAGGGCAAGTATCGCAACTGGGCAAAAGGTGCCAGCTTCTCGTCAAAACTTCCTGGAGACATCAAGAAGCGGAAGGCCGCTGTGGAGGAGGTGACACATACTTTGGATCGCAATCTTAGTCAGGAGAAGCTCTCTGAGTGGGTCATCCCCTACTCGGACAAGCTCTTCCGTCGAGTAACGGTGGAGTGGCTCGTGGCTACGGATCAGGTGAGGAGTCCGTTCTTACAACTTAATCTCCTGTTTCATTGCATAATTTCACAGCCAATCTATGCTCTTGAACATCCCAAGTTCAAGGAGTTGATTGACATTGCTTCTCGCGCAACAAATGGTGTCGAGATTCCAGGTCGCAAGGCAGCGCGGGCGGAAATCATGCGCATGTTCAAGGTTCACCTTACGACATTGAAAACCCAACTCAATGTATGTGTTCCCTTCATTTTTCTTTCTTTTCTCATCATTTCCCAGGGTCCGACCGTTCAAGGCAAAGTCAGTTTAACGTGTGACACGTGGCAGGCAGGAAATGCAGATGGATATTTCGCTGTCACAGCACACTGGATCGAAGAGCTGACACCTGGAAAATGGGAACTCAAGAGCGCCCTAATTGGTTTCACGCGGGTCAACAACGCGCATAATGGTGAACGGCTCGGCCAGGCTTTATTCAAGATCATCAGACGATTGGGAATTGAGGACAAGGTAAGCGAAGCAACCTTATTGATGTCCCACCAGGCTTATCCTCCACTACGAAGATTGGCCATGTCACTTGCGACAATGCAAGCAACAACCTAACCATGATGAAGGAATTTGCCGCGCGACTGAAAACTACTACAGGCAACAAGTATGATTGGAGGAAGAGAAAAATCAAGTGCGTTGATCCACAAACTTTCTGATTTCAGTTACTCACAAACAACAGTTGTCTCGCGCATGTTATCAATCTGGCAACGCAAATCCTCATATCAACCTATAGCAAGTCAGCACATTTTGACCCAAAGCAGCCGGAAGCACATGTACCAACATCCTGCGATGAGGTGGGGTTGGTAAGGGCTATTGTAGTCAAGGCACGTATTGCTACTTCACCCGACAAAAATATTATCGCTCACCCCTGGTCAGGAACGCTCATCATCAAAGCGAAAAGAAATGTGGAGAACTATTCAGGTTAAGGCAAATGACAGCCATCCAGTTCAACTTATACTGGATATGAAGGTGCGGTGGTCATCGACGTACTTGATGCTTGATCGTGCCGAAAGAAAGAAGAATGTGCGTAGCAAGTTCCAAATGAAGATTTGTATTCATCATTTGTTTTCCTTAGTGCGTTGATGTTTTTGTCAATGAGCTTCGTTGGGAGGAACAAGACTCTGCGAAGCGTGATAAGATACGTGAGCTCAAGCTCACAAGTGAAGAATGGTTGCGGGTCAACCATTTTCTTGGATTGCTCAGTGTACGTCTGTGTACTCTTTCATCTACAAATCAAAGCCTGACAGTCCTTAGCATGCTGATAATGCTCAACAGGCATTCTCATCTGACAATGTTCCAACTCTTCGTCTGGCCATTCCGGCGCTTGAAGCCCTTTACAGAGCATGGTCCAGTCGTGCCGACCGTCCAAAATACGAGCCATTTGCCCCTGCCATTCGTGCTGCATGTGAGAAGGTTGACAAGTACTACGAGAAAACTACAGAGTCTCCTGTGTACATCATGTCCATGAGTACGACTTTTGGCCCTCGCCCTGTCATCCATCACTGACATATTTCTAGTTCTCAACCCAAAGGAGAAGATGGGATATTTCAAGAAGCAATGGTCCGCTGATCTCCACGATGATGTCCTGAAATGTGTTGAGGAGGTACGCTCAAGTCCCCTTTTACGTCTAGGTGCTAATTGCTCTTAGTTCAAAGAGCGGTGGCTACGATTGAGTGGTCATTCTATGATGAGGCCATCCACACCATCAAGAAAGGACAAGGGACTTCGCACTTTGCTTCGAGAGCTTAGCGATGATGATGAAGACACAGCGGCAGACACAGGGTTGGATGTACCAGATGACCCTCAACGGCCATGGCTCCGTGATTACCATGCATACATGGATGTTCCCGAGCAAGTTCCAGAAGGCTGGACAGCAATCCAGTGGTGGGGCGTAAGCATTCTGGATTGAATACTCATACAAGTGACTAAAATAACTTCACAGTACAACTCACAGCGCTATCATCGTGCTTGGGGCTCCCTCGCGCGGGACTATCTGGCGATTATGTCGTCATCCGTTTCTAGTGAACGCACGTTCTCGCAGGGTGGGATTACAATATCAAAACAACGCAATCGTCTCAAGGGTGACATTGTGGAGGCCCTGCAGTGTATCAAGTGCGCGATCCGTCATGATTTACTTTTCCGAGAACCTGCACCATCATCAATATCAGAAGCTGAGGAAACTAGCGACCAAGAGCTGGATGATGCGGCAGCCAGAGGGGACTCAGGAGACTCAGATGTTGAAGAGTTCTCGTGGGATGGGCTACTGATTGACGACAATGAGGAGACAATGTATTGGTCTGAGTAGCTTAGTATCTTCCCATACTATCATCAGTGGCCAACCTGCACAATTGACATTTTATTTACATACAAAAGCTGTGGCCCAGGCCAAGCCAAGCCGGAGCCAAGCCGTAATTGACGGCTTTGGCCCGGCCTGGGATTTTTGTAAGCCAAAGCCGCCTCAGGCCAAGCTGGGCTGGAAAAACCCTATCAAGGATAGAGGGTTTCATGATTGTGATTACCACCAACAAGACTCCATGCATCATGACAACATTCAATGGGGTGCCATCCTTGTGCAAGTGCAACAGTCTTGATTTTTTAGCCTCAACTAAATCAGGATAACAGTCCTGATTTATTGTTGCCCAGTTAATATTATGTTCACAAGGTAAAAAGTGGGTTAAACTTACTATGACACTGTATTGACCACCACCTTTATGACAAGGATCATTCCCTTGCAGTATTTTTTGCAGGACTGAATCCTTCCACTGTGTCTTGCTTCCAGAGTGGTCAATCCATGAGTTTACTGTTGTCCAATGTAATCCAGCAAAAATGACACAGTTGAGCTTCTGTGCAGCCTTTACAATATCTGATGCACTCATTTTCCACCCAACTTGTTGAACAGCAATCTCAATCTGTGACCAAGCAAAGGGGGTATGCCAATTGTGGTATTTTGCAGAATGCTTGGGCTTTTTCCTCTTTTGACCCTGTGGCTTTCTGTTTTTGTCTTTGAACTTGCAGTTCAACATGTGTGCAGGGTGAGAAAGTTCAGCCAGTGAAGAACAGATTTTTGTCTTATGTGAATCATTGGCCAGTTGCATTGGGATAATCTTCCAGATGATTAGTAGATGGATGTAACAAAAAGGTACATGCATGTACACATTTTTTTGTCCCCTGAAGGTTTTTCTTTGCCTCCCTTGACTTCTGTTTACACAGTTGTGCCCATGCTCGTATGTTCTCTGCCTTGACTTAGTTTGCTCTCTTGACCATGTAGGTTTCTTTCTCCATCCTTGCCGACTGCTTCTCACTTTCCCTACTAATGTCTGCCCAGAATTGTTCCTTGTCACATGGCTTGAAGAAGTTGAAAAGCCCTCAGTCCTGCAGGGCATCATCCATCTTCATCATTACTAACCCTTCCTGAATTGCAGATATCCTGACTGGTTTCATTATGGGAGCATTGGAAGGCTCTGATATTGATGCAGGTCGAAATGATGTGGCTGCCAATGGTGCATCTTGTGCTGATGGCATGTGTGATATCTCAAAGTCTTTGTTGATGTCTGACCCCATTTCCATTGCAGGATCTTCATCAAATTCTTTGTTGCAGGTTCCTTGGCTGTAAATGGAAATGTTGTCATCTGTAATCACATGTGCTCAGACTAGAGGCACTTGTTCAGAATCATCCACCATTGCCATCTCAATATCAGTGTTGTCTGATGAGACTCAGAAAGGGAACAGAGAGCTAAGTGATTCTTACCTTGCTTTGAGCTTGGTGTTCATGGAGAATACATAGTAACACCTTCAAGTGACCTTCCACCACCCTCTGCACTGCTATGAGACCCAAAGTTCTGGGAACAAGGAATGCACTAAGTGTGTTCCATGCCAACAACCCACACAAATAGCAGTCATCTTGGATTGTGATTGGAAGTTTCTCAAGTGCAGACACAATGCTGCTATGAAAACTTGTCCACCATTTTAGAACCTTCTCCATGTCTGCTGGAAACTTTTCTCTTAGTGAAGTGAGCCACCATGGAGCACATGAGGTTCTTGGGACTTGATCTGAGGGTGGGAAGGAACTGAGATTGACCAAGAGTAGAGCTGTCCCTTGGGCATGAGCACTGGATACTCTGTGCACACGAAGGGGAAGTTGGGAATGGAAGAGAGCTATTGAGAAAGGAGTTTGTTCTTTTCTGGAAGATGAACAGGTGAAAAAGGGAGCAGAGGACTGCACAAAAACTGTCATTTGAGACTGTAGCTACCAGTCCTTAAATACTGTAGCAAAGGCAGAGGAAAAGCAGGTAATCAAGGGAGCAGAGGGATAGAGGATGCAAGACAAGATGAGTAAGTAGGCAAGTATGATGTTGTGATGGAACATGAACCAGAATGGAGAGATTAGACATTCTACACTAACCAGAACAAGGCAAGTGTTTAGCAAAATCAGAGAGTAAGTAAATGAGGTGGGATGGGAATTCATAGCAGTACAGTATATCAGCCAAGAGCATACCAAGATCCTATCCCTCCAACTGCAAGTCCGCAAGCATGGGGCAGCACAGCAATGATGAAGGAGGTGAGACACTATGGGCAGCAAGCCCTCCAGTAAAGTGGTGATGATGAAGATGAACGTGTCATACTGGTCTGTGCATAGACGTGAGACAGGGGTGAGGAGAAGGATTCATAGCCTTTTGCAGAGGAGCAAGAACCCAATGAAAGGGGTTTGATGAGGGGTGAGATCATAATGACAAGGGGAAGGGAAGAGTGATGCAGGTGGAGAAGACTAGTGGCAGAGGGGATGGAACAAGAATAAAGGAGGGCATGATGCAGTTGAATGGTGATGATGTTGTGCCAAAGGTCAGTGCTTGGAGGAGCTGAGCTCCAACTCCAAGACCAATGGAGGAGGCGTTGAGCGGCAAGGCAAGTGACATCAGAGGCGATTGAACTGGGCTGTTGTCGTCATTCCTGGGCATAGAGTGGGTGATGTGAGGGGATGACATTTTAAGGGGAGTTTGAGATGGAGCCAGAAAGAGGGGAAAGGAGTGGTGATAGTTGGAAGGAGTGGGACAACGGATGAAAAATGAGAGAGAGAGAGAGGATGAAAAGTGCAGGAGGTGCAAGGTGCTGATACAAGTCATGTGAGTTTTCAGGTCAGTGGACTCACCCACCTTACACCTCCCAGGGGGTTAAAATTTGACCATCCCTGGTCAATCTTTGTTTTGGATAAAGTTGTTGTCATCATCTGCATCTGCAGTGTCATTGTTGTGAATGGCCTCTGGCTCCAGAATTTGTGTGACTGGGATGGAAAACAATGAGTGCACAAAATAAGGGATCATGCGAAATGCAGCATAGCACAATTTTGAGACTGCTGCATCCAGCTCTGCTAAGTGATATGCGCCATGTTGAGTCCTCTTGAGCACAACCATAGGGCTGAAGTAGCAAGGCCTGATCTTGTTCTTCATTGCTGCATCCAAACCTGCGCTCTGCACCAATACTAAGTCTCCAAGCTCAAACTCATGAGAGAGGATGGAGTTCTGGAACTCCCACTTGAATTGTTCTACCAATGTGAGTCAACTCTTGAGCACCTTCTCACAGATAACAGTGAGGTCAGCCTCACACATTTCTAGCTGACAGGCATGTGTCATGATAAGGTCAGCAGTGCTCATGGGCTTTGTGAGCTCAGGTATGAGGAAGGTGGCCAGTGTGATGTCAAAAGGAAGAGGGGGCTCGACTCCATGTGCCATGTAGAAGGGGGAGTGTCCAGTGGACTTACGTATGGTGGTGCAATCAGCCCAGAACACATGAGGTGCACACATGGGCCATTTGGACATATTGCCTTTGCATGCTTTGACTAGGGTTTCTCAAATGATGCAGTGCTGTCACGCGACAATGCTGTTGGCATGCAAGTTGTAAGCTAAGATGTGAATGTGGTGGACTCTGTACCTGTCTGAGAGCCAGTTGAGCACTGCGATGTAAGGTGTGCTGTTGTCTGACATGATCTCTTCTACTGCACCCCATCGGCACAGAACTTCTTCAAAGAAAAAGGAGCCCAGGGTATGTCCAGTCTCTGTGTGCAAGGCATGCCACTCCAGACATGCAGTAAGTGAACAGTGTACCTCTGTGATGTACCAATACCTGGATGCTTGAGGCATGACCATCATGTCCACATAGAGTTTACGAAAGAGGGGAGCAGGGGGAGAGACAGTAGGCAGAGAACATAGCTTTGTAGTTTGACAGATCTGGCACTGGTGGCAGGTATTGACATACTACCTGACATCCTGCTCAAGGGATGGCCACCAGAAGCAGTCCAGCAAGGCATGTCACATGGAATAAACTCCTTTGTGGCTGAGGCCATTGTGAGTGTTGTGAAGGAGGGGAAGGCGTTGGGTGGGTGCAATGTATAACTGGTGGCAACCTTGGTACTGCAGGTGCGAGAGTCATCCATTGGAGAGAATAAAGTGCTTTGCCTGCTGGAAAATGCAGGCAGTAGCTGTGTCATTGAGATTGTTGGGAATTTAGAGAGTGGAAACGTATCGTTGAACAGACTCAATGTTGTTGTCCGCTTTTCATGATTTCTCGCTCATGGGGATAGTGGTAGTGTCAGCACATGGACTAGTGGTGGATGGTACAGTATTTTGCTGAGAGCCCATATGATGAAAGAAGCTAGCTTGGAGGGGTGCCCCTGCATCCAGCTGTTGGGCCAAATTCCAAGGAACAGAGCCCTGTCAATCCACTCCTCCAGATCGTCTTCTTCATCTTCATCGCTGGCTGGCTTGTGTCATGACAAGCCATCAGGCCCATCGTGTTTGGATGCTGGGATGTGGGCTAACTCAAAGTTGAAGAGCTTGATGGTGGCAATCCAGCAATTGACCACAGTGTTTGGTTGGATGTCGGGACTCTTGAGCATGCCATGAATGAATTGTGCATCCATTTTAATGACAAGTCATGGTACACCTACAAGATGGACAGCACATGCAGCATGTAGAATAAGCCATAAAGCTCAAGTTTTGCCTGAGAGTATCTGCTTTCACACTCATTCCAGGTGATGGAACCAAAGCACATGGGTCTTCATTGGCCATCTGGACAGTCCTGGGCAAGGATCCACCCAACTCCTCTCCAAGATGAGTCAATTGCAAGGTAAATGGTGAGGTTAGCAGAATAATTAATGGAGATTAAGGCTAGGGATGTAATAATAGCTTCTTTAATGAGGTGCATGGCCTCAGTGTGCTCCTCCTGCCAGTTGAAGGCGACTCCTTTGTGTCAAGACTCACTGTTGAACAATCCAGTTCAAGAGCGAGGGATAAGTTCAAAGATGAGTTGATAGACATCCAAGACGGCATGGGCAAGAAGTAGAGTCCAAAGCAGTACCAAATACCAAAGAGGTATGGTTACTGGTATATAAACCTGTCAGTTGATGAGAACAAGCCCTAAGTTTGTTCTCCTGTGAAATCTCACTGGTTATAGCTTCAGGACTTCTAGGCTTGCAAGACATCAAGCATTTTGTCTGAAACTTCAGCTACTCATAAGTCTTCTCAATGCGAAGACTTATTTGTGTCTTTTCCTCTCTGCAGAATACAACTACAAAAGTAGTCACATCTCCAAGAACCCTGATCCTCACAAGTGTCATGAACACTCTCAAAGAGTCTGTTCTATTAAGAGGACTTCAAAGGCACTTAATGAGGAATGCATACAACTATTGACAAGCAAGACAACAGTGCCAAGATTGACTCCAGTTATATCTCACATAATAGTCCATTACACAGGATTGAACCCAAGACCCTTGTTACAGAAGCCAGCTATGGCCTTCTGTTGAAAGGGGACTAAACAATGAGCATTGTACACTTACAAGACAATGGTGCCAAGTTCAACTCCAAGTTGCCTCTAAAGATAGCCCACTGCCAGGATTGAACCCAGGACCTCTAACCAACCAGACCAAACACTCATGGCCATTGAGCTATCTGGTCTTTACTACAGTAAAGTGGTTCAACCCTTATAAGCACTCAACACATGAAATGAAAACTCGACCAGGAGACTCCTAAAATGGAGATCCACAGACCCAGGTTCCCAGGAAAGAGTCAACAAGGTTTACTAACTGTATTAGTAAGCCTGCAGTACAGCAAACAACCCATGAAGTTCACATGATGATCACATGGGCTCCAAGAACTATTACTCATCACCAAAGCCCCCCTTACTCAGCAGGTTACTAAGCATGACTGAGCATGCTTACCAAGCACCACCAGGTGCCTTACTCATCCAGCTATTGTGATTGATAACAAGGTTACAGCACATCCCTTATATAGTGGCTCTCTTGTAGTATATAAGCGCTCAATAAAGTACCAGACAGTCTCCAGACTGTCCATTTGTTTATGGCACTGTCTACACCTGGGATACTCCTTTAAGGACTGTCCCCTTGTGATCATTCTGGCCTCTTCCCTGTGTAACTTCTCAATACTACCAGTAACTGTACCTCTCTGGTACTTAGTACTGCTCTGGACCCTACTTCTTGCCCATGCCATCTTGGACATCTATCAACTTGTCTTTGAACTTATCCCTCACTCTTGAACTGGATTGTTCAACAGTGAGTCTTGTCAATCAGAAGTTCATGTTCTCACTTGACTCAGTGCGCACATCTCGTGCATGAACAGACTTGTCAGCAACACCACCCCTAGTCAGTGACATGGATAACACACAGTAAGCACTTTCAAGACTCACTATTGAACGATCCAGTTCAAGAGTGAGGGGAATGCTCAGAGATGAGTCAATAAATGTCTAAGATAGCATGGGCAAGAAGGAGAGTCCAGAGCAGTAACAAATACCAGAGAAGTACTGTTACCAGTAGCATGAAGAAGTTATTTAGAGAGGAGGCCAGTGGGACAGAAGGGGGGAGTCCTGAAGGAGTACCCCTGGTAAAGAGAGTGCCACAAATCAAATGGACAGTCTGGAGACTGTCCACACTTCATTGAGTGCTTATATACTACAAGGGAACTACTGAATTAAGAACAAGTCATAACCTTGTTATCAAGCAAAACAGGAGGATGAGTAAGACATTGGAGGATACTCAATAATCATGCTCAGTCATGCTCAGTAAGCTGCTGAGTAAGGAGGCCCTAAATGATGAGCAAGGGCCTTTAGAATCCACATGTTCACTGTCTAGTGCTTGTGTGAAGCACATGATTCATTTGCTGTAAGTTAGATTTACTAATATGCTTGCTGGCTCTCATTCAGAGCCTAAGGCATGTGAATCTCCATTTTGGGAGTCCCAGAGACAAGTTTTCATTCCTTGTGTTGTGTGGTAATAAGGATTGAACCACTTTATTGTAGTAAAGGTTGAGTAGCTCAGTGGCTGGAGTGCTTGGTCCTATTGGTTAGAGGTCCTGGGTTCAATCCTGGCAATGGGCTATTTCTTATGAGGCAACTTGGAGCCACACTTGGCACCATCATCTTGTAAGTGTATAATGCTTGTTGCTTAGTCCCCTTTCAATAGAAGACCATAGCTGGCTTCCTGTACTAAGGGTCTTGGGTTCAATCCTGTGTAATGGACTATTATGTGAGATATATTTGGAGTCAATCTTGGCACCATTGTCTTGTTTTGTTAATAGTTGTATATGTTCCTCTTTAAGTCCCTTTAATGGAACAGACTCTTGAGAGTGTTCATGACAAGCACTAGGTGTTTCATCTAATATGCATACTGATTTACTGGGTGTCTTCAGAGCCCATAACCTGTTAAAAGTTATGAGGCTGGGATGAAGGTCTTGTTGAGATTATCATTGATTTGGGTGATTTGGTATGTTACCACTACCCTGGGACGTTGTGATGTAATCACAGCTCAGACGCGTTGATGCGTCAGTTACATGGACCAGGCATCACCGGCTCAGCTCATATGCTGAGATCTGCGTTACTTACAATGATAAGTTAATTGATGACAATCGGTAGCTACTAACGACTGATCCTTGTATGATCTTTGTTTCTTATTGATGGTAGCTACCTGCAGTGTACTTAGAGACGCTCTGGAGTACTTAAGAGCATCGTATTTCGATAGATCACTTCAGTCTTGTCTTACACAATACTGAAGTGAGTACTTACTGTTTCCTATCTTATCTCTCGCATCTAATCACACGTTGTAGATATCTTTTGATAGGTATTACTGAATTATAGTCTTGTCTTACACAATACTGAATTATCTTTTGATAGATCCTAAGGATCTTATCGCTCTTATCATAACCTGCGCCCATCTGCTTCAACAGGTCTGAGGGCATGACAATTGGCATGCAGGAGGGGAGAGTGGCACATAGCATGTGAGGTGGATTTGAGGAGGGCAGAGAATCTCTTTCTCTTGATTCTTTGTTGGCTCACTTTCTGAGCCTTTTAAGTACATCTTCACATGTATGATACTTGTAAGTACTGGTTGTAAAAATTTCTAGGGCAGTATGAAAATTTCTGGGGTCAAGTAAGCAAATATTGCCTTTGTGGCCTTTAACTGCAGCATCAAGCTTGCACTTGGTGGGCTCCACAATTTTGACTTGAAGCCATATCTGAGACATTTAAATAAACTTCTTTTGGCTTTTTAACTTTTAGCACATGTTATTGGAAATGGATGAGATGACCATGGGATCAAGGTGAAGCTACATTCAAAGCAACTTTCCTCTGCAAAGGGGGAGTTTCCAAAAATTGTTATTCCAGGCCCTTTCAGGTCCCAAGGTGTAGCACATTGCACTACAAAGGTGGTTTGCATGTCTTTGCCTTTGGTGGAGCAAATCCACCATAGTTGAGCAGTGGACTTTGAAACCCAATGGGCATTGGAGTACACACAGTCACACAGGTTCACCCTTTTGTCTGTATCTCCCCTCCCACTCATCTATAAGGCTTTTATGATATGCATAGATAATATATTGAACATTTTACAATATTGTGTTGAGAAATACTTTATATCCAGAACTGTTTTAATCAAAATTTGAGTCTTGCCCTGTAATATTAGCAAGATCACAAAGCAAGCAAAATTAAATTTCTTTATTTCTTTTATGATCCATAATTTGGTAGTATATTGGTGATATATCCAAGCAAGGATCAGCTAATTTGTTGTGGTGATCTCTTAGGCCCCTTTTACCAACCGAGAATTCTTGAATCTTGAACTTGAACTTGGATTTCAGGATTTTCCAGGAGTGACAGGAGTGATGTTAGTGATATGATGTATATGATAAATTAATATGCATTTTTTTCTGTTGTCATTTGCATATTTGCATATATGGGGTTACACATGATGTGTCAGCGTCAAACTCAGAGTTGAGCAGTCTGACTCAAGCTCAACATCTGGGTGCTTGCAGCCCCATTTTCACCAGAGCTGCACATACAAAATTTGCACAAAGATGTGCACCCACACATTGGTGACACATATTCTGCCTTAATGACATGCTTGCAATACCCCACTTGGAAGGAGTGGAAGGAAGGATTAGAAAAAATATTTTACATATCACATGTAAACCTAGCAAATCACACCAAAAAATAACTCATATTTGAAATAGACTCATATTAGTTTATCATGTCACTTACATCACACCTGTCATCCCCATCACTCCCAGAAAATCCCGAAATCCAAGTTCAAGTTCAAGATTCAAGAATTCTTGGTTGGTAAAAGGGGCCTTATAAAGTTGCATTCTGAAACTCTCTGGTCTTTTGAAACCCATTGCACATGATAGTAGAACTCAGACATGCCATACAAAGTAATGGCAAACTACACAAGTTCAGTGACACTGGCACTTCATTGATATGATGGGTTAACATCCTCTTTGGACCTGTGACTATTGTCACCACTTGTTCTGCAATCTCATTCATGACCCAATCAAAACTCTGCCATTTGCCATTGCTTCTGGGTGCAGTCTGTGTAGGTAATGCCATGTGGGATAACCTGCCTGATAAGTTGAGTTAAAAATAAAAATAATAAAAAATGGCAGCTAGCTGTAGCCAACCACAGTTCACGATCCTCAGTGACAATGACCAAGCCATACGTCCAATCAGGAGAGCCCCTCCATGAGTTCCTCCACTCCTTCTGGCAGAGACAGGTTGATGCTGCCGAGCAAGAGACCCCCGACTATCGACACCCGCCCCTGCCTTTGGCAAGGATAAAGAAGGTTATGAAGAGCGACCCCGATGTAAAGGTGCCCCCATCTCCTCTCCCTCCGTCGCGATGTAACATAACCTCGGTAATCCTAACCAGATGATCGCAGCAGATGGTTTGTCCAGACCGTATAGCTTCCTTCCCACGTATCTTTTACCTTATTACAGCACCCATCCTGTTCTGCAAGGCTTGTGAAAGTGCGCCCTCCCCTCTTTCGTCCTGTTACCATTTCTGTTCCATTCCCCGGTTCACTTATCGTGGAGTCCAAAGTCTTCATCGCAGAAATTACAGCCCGGGCGTTCATTGTCGCTGACTCCAACAAACGTCGCACTCTCTCGCGTGCTGACATCGCCAAGGCACTCAGCAAGTCCGACCAGTTTGACTTTCTCATCGACATAGTGCCGCGTGACGAACCTTTTGTCCCCGGTGTTTCTGGTCCTGGGAAAAACGCTGCCAAAAAGACAATTTCTGGATCGACCAGTGTGAAGAGAGATCCTGTGCGTTTGATAGGTTCGTTCATCGAATGCACGCAGTGGCTGACCTGTTATCCGGTCGGCCAAAGCAGGCAGCACAAGATGCACAGGGTGAGACACAGGGAGAC
This sequence comes from Russula earlei, assembly GCA_025769875.1. NCBI lineage: Eukaryota > Fungi > Basidiomycota > Agaricomycetes > Russulales > Russulaceae > Russula > Russula earlei. The sequence continues at coordinate 16,603 of JAGFNK010000451.1, forward strand.
CCCATTCTCGAAGGCGGATATTATGCTAACATCGATGGCCTGCCCCATTCTGGCACGCTAGAACAGGTGAGCGACCCGATTCGTTTTATTCTTATCCCATTATTGAGACACATGCTCCCCCGTAGCTCCAAACTCTCCTCGACTCGCCCATGGACCGTCCACCGATCTAGCAGTTAATGACCGCTCAGGTGTGTAGGGGGGTTGTTGTGCATACGTACGTGGGATGAAATTACCATCCTGTGGACAGGTTTTTCTATTGTTGTGTTGCTATCCTGTTTGACTACTTCCTACATCACCCTTGTTGTTTGGGTTGAACCACGTCGGTCGAATACACGCGCTTCCAGCCCTTAGAGTCCTAAAATATACATCGAGACGCTTTGATTATCATGGTCATGGATTAGTGCCAAATGCGCCCTATTTTATCTAATCTAATCCAATCAATTGTTGTAATGGCGCGAGGGCTTAGGCGCTAACTTAGCGCCTCTCCATTGTCAGCGGCGTTGCTTCCACCAGCAAAAAGTAAAGTAAATGATACCTAATATACCAAGAAGGGCCAAAATTCCTTCTCACTCGTTTCTCATCCCTGCTCACGTCTGTCTTTCTTTGTCACCTTCCCCGCACCGTCGTTGTGGACAGATTCTGTATCGTTCTGTCGATCGGCTGTTTTCGCCCGCCAGACAGTGCAACCTTACTTCCCAGATACCCCCACATCGTGCCCAATGTGCGAACAGGGTTACGCAAGTATCAACACCTGCACGCAGACGGCCCCGATCCTGGCCAAGATCTCCTCGGTATGTCGTTCTCGCTTACCAGTGGCCCATGACCTACTATGTTGCATTGCCGCCACACATGTCAAGTTATTTTTCAACCCTGGCGGATTCATCAATGTGATCAAGTGCTCCTGCACGGATACGTTCCAGTCGGTTTTCCCTCAATGTGCTGACTGGTGCGCGGTTTCACTGGCCCCACATATCAAGCCTTGTTTTAATACTGTTTTGTTGTCCAGTTTCGAGACAACCAATCAAACAGTTGTACTGGATATGCCCGACTTGCCCGGGGCCCTCGTCGGTAAACAGGATACGCGCATTAGGAAGCTCGCTCTTCCGCATTGTCTCCAACTCGAATGGAGAGACAACACCGTCCGCGACGGGTGCCGCAACCAGTGCTCCGGGCACACGTTCATCCTCAGCTGCTCCACCCAGGGATCTCGCTGGTTTGACTGTAACATCTTTCATCACAGGCATTTTGGTCCTCCTTATTTTCGGCGCTTCGTTGCTATGATCTACTGTGCTGAAGTGAATATTACGCCCCAGAGTTTTGTGTACACGACCGATTCTTGCGATGGCCCTTATTTCTTTTCCCTAGTGGTCTACCTGCTTATCGTTAATAACAACGGGTGCTCAGGACCATCTCAATCTCAAGCCTCCCTTGATGAGGCGTCGATTGCAGTGGCCTGTCTGAGAATCTTTGTTGGCTAGGAAGCGTTCGTTTCAGACCCGCCATGGGGCCCAGACGCGTTCGTGATACTGCAATCCTTGTGGGGATCGCATTTCACACAACATACACGACTCAAATAGGTAGATTAATCGATTAGCAGTACACCATTAAGCATGGCAAGAATGACAACAAAATCTTCGTTGTGTTCATTTGTCATTCATACTTCATCGCCTCGAGTTCCTTGTATGCTGAAAGAATCTTGCGGTGCTCGTCGCTATCCACCCCAAATCCGGTATATTCAGCGACGGCACGCTCGATGCCAACCTGATCAACCTTTTCCATCAGTTCGACGCTCTGTGGGTCATCCTTCACGTCAAACAAGAACGCGGCTGCGATCCCACGCGCAAGATGATCGATGGAAAGGCCATATTCTCTCGCCATTATTGTTGGCCCTAAGAGTCGGTCGCCCTTCGCTAGCTTGCGTAGGGGCTGACGACCCACACGTTCCACATCGTCGTGTAACTTGGGGTTTGCGAAGCGGGAGAGCACGCGCTCAATGTACAGCTCGTGTTCCTTGGCCTCGAAGCCATGCTTCTTCGCCAGGGCAGCGCCACTTTCCCGAAGCGCGCCGCGGACGTCCTCCAATATCTCTTTGTTTTTTAGAGCTTGATCGATCTGGTCAAATCCGTGAATGAACCCGAGGTAGGCAGTGATGGCGTGCCCGCAATTGAGGGTGAACAGCTTGCGTTCGATGTACGCCTGGAGCGAACCCGTAAGCGTCATCCCTTGCACGGGCGGGTCGATCGGTGCACGCAGCGCGGTCTCATCGACGACCCATTCGAAAAAGCCTTCCACGCCAACGTCGAGCGGGTTTTCGGGGTGTGAGGATCCTGGTGCTGGAACGATACGGTCGACGGAACAGTTGGCAAAGCCGATACTGTCCGACAGCCACGCATTCTCCTCTTGCGAGAGATGGCATTGAACGTATCTCCCGAGCGTTTCCGTCTGGCCTACCATGTTCTCGCACGCGATCACGTTAAGCCCACCAGCGTTTGCGACGCGACGCTCTTTTAAGCCCTTAGCGATGGCGGGTGCGATCTTCTCAAGTTTGTTGGGTCCGACAGCGGTTGTGATGAGCCGAGTAGAAGGACTCGCGATGAAGTGGGTGACCTCGTCCGCCCGTGACGATACGCCGGCAAAAGAGTGGATCTCCTCTGTACGTTCTGCCTTCTCAAGGACGTGAACTTCGTACGATTCATGCGAATTCAGCTCCTTGACAAGTATCTTGTCGACGTCGGCGAAAACGACGAAGTATCCTGATTCCGCAAGAAGAGCGCCGATGAAACCCCGCCCAATGTTGCCGGCGCCGAAGTGGACGGCCTGAGGATGATTCGCTTGCGGCCCTTGCATAAGAGTGATGGAAACGGTATCCCACGCCTGAGCCAAGCGGACAACGGGAATGTGGGGCTCACGTGACATGATGCCAAAGCGTACCGTCATAACTTTGGATCTTTCCAGTTCAAGTCGATGACAACATTGATTGTCTTGCAGTTCTAACAGAGCTGAGCCGCCGGAGCTGGTGCAGTCACCGTTCTAATCTTATTATCGTATCGTATCGTTAGCAGGCCGAGTCGTGAGAATTTATACCTTCATATAGACATCACCGGAAACGTGTCAAAAAGTTCAACCAACTTCAACTTCAACCGTTGGTACGCAGCGAAGCGTTCATTCACAATCCCCTTGTCTTCCGTTCGCCATGCCCCCGCCCTTACTCCTCTACGGGTTGTCCATCCTACTCACCATCCTTTCTGTTCTCGCGGATTCAAGTGCAGGTTCTGCATTATACCCCCCCGGTCTGCAACCCCTTATAAACCGTGCAAATACTTTGCTATCAGCCGGAACATTCCTCGATGCAGCGAAAGCTTACTCTGAGGCAATAGGTACGTTTTATAACACTATGCACACCGGAAACCACATGCGTATTCCCGGGATCCCTCATGAAACACATACGCGACTTCCCTCTTCTACTTTCCATCACATTGTCTTATCCGAGAGTCCGTACCATTTCAGTCGAACGCTTGCTAATACGTCTTGCAGAACAATCGCCAGTGGATCCCACGCTATATTATAAACGCGCCACAGCATATTTCTCTCTCGGCAGGCACACATACGCGCTCGCCGACTTTGAACAAGTTCTCACCCTTGCCTCAGAAACATTCAAGAAAGCATACCTAATGAAAGCGAAAATTTATGCCAAAGAGGGCCGATGGGCGGACGCAAGAGAGGCTCTCAAGCAATATTCGGCCAAAGACGACGCAATTGCACGTGAACTATTACTGGACGTAGCAGACGGGGAAGCTTCAGCGCGCAAGGCAGCACAAGCCCAGAAGGCCAAGCTTTGGACAGCTTGCGAAGAGAGCGCCACCCAGGGTCTTCGTGTCGCATCACATTCGGTCGCTTTAAGACAACAGCGTGCGAATTGCGCGCTTGCGGCAGGTGACTTTGAAGAAGCAGTGAGCGACTTGAGGTTCGCTTTCGTGAATTTTGCCTGGAGTGTTTGCTCACTCGGTCCCATAGTCGGCTCACCCAGATTACCTCGCCGTCGACAGACGCGTACATGCGAATTTTTCGAATATCATATTTTTACTTAGGCTCCTCCGCATCAAATATTGCGATGGCCAACCTTAAGCAATGTTTGCATTATGACCCTGACTCCAAGCCTTGTCTGTCAGCTCATCGCCTGGTCAAATCTCTTGACAAGCAGTTCAACAAACTCGATGGTTTGATGGCTGCAGAGGATTGGCACGGGATAATCACGTTCATTCTTGGCCCTGCGCCAAAAGAAGCCACCCTCAGTGCCCCAGGAAGTGGCTTTCTGGCGGCATTTGAAAATGCAGTGGGGCAGGATGCAGCTCCAAGCGAGGCCGTATCTATACCACCACCAGAAAGAGCAAGCCCAAGAAGAGCCGCGATCTTGCGTGCGCTGTGCCGTGCACATGTCCAACTCCGTCAGGCACGGGCAGGCGAACAGTGGTGCGATGAGCTTTTACGAATAGCGGGCAACGAGAAGGACATTGATGGCCTTCTGGGTAAAGGAGAGGCATTGCTTGCGCGTGAAGAGTGGGAGGAGGCGGTACGTGCTTTCGAAAGGGCATGGGAAGCAAGTGGAGGCGGGAACCGAGAGGTATGTTTTCTTCAATCCTTGTAGGTACAGAGAGCTGATTCCGGAGAGTAAACAAGATCCATTCCCGTCTGTCAAAGGCGCAGCGCCTGTTGAAGCAGTCGAGGCACAAAGATTATTACAAAATGCTTGGCGTCTCACGCGATGCAGATGCAAAGACGATTAAGAAGGCATAGTGCGTGCTTGCTTCAAATGCCGTACATCTGTTAGCAGACTAATTGTTTCCTTCGTAGCCACAAGGCTGTGCTCGCCGCACATCCAGATAAGGGCGGCAGCGAAGCAAAGATGGCTATTGTGAATGAGGCGTACGAAGTGTTGTCCAATCCAGAGCTGCGACAACGCTACGACAATGGTGATGACCCAAATGATCCGATGCAAAGCCAAGGCGGTCCTTTCCCTGGAGGGTCTTTCGCAGGTGGCTCCGGAGGACACCCATTTGCCCAATTCTTCCAACAAGCTGCAGGCAGCGGATTCCAGTTCCGTCCAAGTGGTGGTGCGCCAGGAGGTTTCTCATTCCATTTCCCGGGTGGCCGCCATTGAGTCCATTTCGGAGTCATGCTCCCATGTTGTCCTCTCTGGTGTACTTACTGTGCATTATTACATGCTGTATAATACAAAAGGTTCACCAATCTCTAAGGCCTCATACAGCAACCAAGATTTCTCTCTTGGAATTTGAACTTGGGACTTGGATTTCAGTATTTTCCAGGTGACAGGTGTGAGTGACAGGTGTGATGGAAGGGACATGACATTAACTGATATCACTGTAATTCATGTAGTTGCATATGTGTGATGTCATGACATGTGTACCTCATACTTTCTACTGAATAACATGTAAAATGATCAGAACTTGTTGGTGTTGTAGCATGCCACCATAGGCATGTAGAGTTTGTGGGGCATGATCCAAGGGCAAGTATGAACAGGGAGGAACTAAGGGAGTTAGCAGTAGTCATGCAGTTGTTTGACTTCTTGTTTTTTGCAGGCAAGTGTGAGAAACACAAAAGAGGATTGTTATTCATCCAGAGAATAGCTGAGGAGTTTATATACAGAGAGGCAGGTAGTATGATGAAAGGGAGTCTAGACTAAGTGAGATCAAGCAATAATTAATAAAGGGGGCATAAGGAATAACTCAAATATGATGCATCATGGGTGCACCTGCTGTGCCCATGATTTTGTGCTTGCCAGATCACATACCTTACAGTGTCACAGTTGTTGTTGCACCACATAGAGCACAGCTAACAGGCTAAGCAACCCACCAAAGAGGTTGTGCTAATGCTCAAGTGATATTGGGGTGTAGAGTGATATGTATACTTGTCTACAAGTAGGGTATTTATACACATATGGTCCAGGGCAGTTCCTGTGACCATTATGGGTGAGTACAGGTGTCCACTATATTGCACATCCAGTGTTGTGTGATGTAGAAATGTTCCAGATGCAGCATAAGGCTACACATGCTAGATATCATAGAGAGCATAACCCTAGTCCCATAACTGTATCTCCAATTGTTCTATCTAACACATAACATCTATTGTCAGATCTAGAACCTTACGGGAGAGGTCTTTGCCTTCTCTGATCCATCAGGGTTCTGGTTCAACAGTTGTACCTGCTGCTAATACAGCCTCTGCTGGCTGGTGTCATCAGCCATTGCACTGACCAGGGGGACAGACACTGGATGGACTCAGAAGGGGGGGGGGGGGAAAGGTGACTTGGATGGACTTGGATGGACTTGGAAGGGGCATAAATCTTTATTGGTGCATCATACATATATTATAGAAAAGAACAACTGATATTAGAAATTAATCAAATGTCATGTCCCATTCATCACACCTGTCACACCTGTTACCCAGAAATACCAAAATCCAAGTTCCAAGTTCAAGTCTCAAGAAATTTTGGTTGCTGTATGGGGCCTAAATTTCTAAGAACAGTCCCTTTACAGTGTGGGGATCATGGCTAGCTGCAGGATCATGTGAGCAGTTGCAATGGAAGATCATGCAATGCACTGGAATTTGTTCTCCCACTCATCTTGCACCCTCTGGCTCACTACTTGCTTTCCCAGTCTTGCTACTGTTTGTCACTCACCCTACCTCTTCTACTCATAATATATTGTTATTTTTATTTTTATCCATCCATGTATCCTCATTCACATCTGCTAGGAATTTTCTGAACAGTCAGGCTCTGGTGTATATTGCAAACTGGACCAAAGGTACAGCCTGGTCACTACTAAGTTGGGCACCACTCACAATCCAGGTGCAGATGACTTGTGACTTAAGAGATTGGTGCACAAGGAAGACAATGAAGCCAGAGAGTGAAAGTCCAAAGGACAACAAGATGGACATTACCTTTGTTTCAGCCACCAGTCCCTTCCCAAATTGGTCAAAGAAAGTGGCTGCAACCAGATTACATTGGCCTAAAGGACTGAGTAACCCTAATTACCCCAATGGCTTCTCTATAGAAATTTGCACCCTCATTGTCCCCTCTCTTTGCCACCATCTGAACTGTAAACCATTGCATTTAGCATCCCATGGGGACTTGCTCACCCACTCTCCTCTCTCTCTTGGGTTCAGTACAAGCATCACAATCTCACCCATATGTTCCTACTTGCACTAGAGTGCTGCAGTATTATGACACTGATGATGATGTACCTATGGGCCAGGCCAACCTAGAAGTGGTGAACTAATCACTGATGACAACAGTCTCTAACCTTCAAGATGCAATAACCAAGAAATGACGTCCCAATGGCGTAAACATTCCTACTAGTAAGTGCAGTAAATCGTACAGTTTATCAACAGGGAGAATAAATCATACCGCCTCCCCTCCAACTACTGAGGTCATCGCCACGTGAAAGATAACGATAACTGTGCTTCGTCAATGCCTATCCTGCTCTTCGTCCATGAAGCCTACAACGGAGAACTCTTGGAACTGTTCCTCCATGTCGTCCCCATTTGGGGCTTCAACGTCCCAATCCCGCCAAGCACTGTTGCCTACCTTCTGATCTCCAGCATCTAGGCCTGACGATGGAGTCGACACTGATGCGGACCCGCCGTCATCTCGCGGGGGAGATATACCGCCATCGCCGCCATAGGATAATGCGAAGTCTTCGTCCTCCTCGCCGAACTCTAATGGAACGCCGGCCGTCACATTGTGATGAACTAGTTGAGGACTCCGAACTCTACCGATTTCCCTGCGGACACGCGCGAAACCTTCTGTCATGCCGTCACTGAGACCAGCAGCGACCCGTTGGATTGGAATCGAGTTCTTGAAAGAGCCCGGCGTTCCATTAGGGAACATCGGAATTATTGGCGGCGAGGAAGGGTATTCAAGCCCGCTGGTCATGGCTGATGACAACGGCTCATCAAAGGAGGATGAGATACGGGTAGGGTCGTGTGATCCGTGTATAAATGCTTCGCCCACGCCAGCGGCATACGCACTGATCTCAACCTCTTTTCGCACCTCGATCTTTGGGCCAAGCGCGTCAAGCTGGAATCGGCGAAGTCGGCCATGGTAATCGTCACCAAGAGTGTGGAAAAAAAATTGATGGGAAAGATAGAGCGACCGTGGAAGTACCTGTGGGGATTGGGAACACGTTCTAAGTTCGGCAAATGACAACCAGCTACAGAGTGTGTGAACGAAAGTCATTTTCTGACTAGAGAAACGTACTTTGGTGCAGAAGTCGAGCTGAGTAGCTCAACGTGGCCTTCAGGTCGCAACGATCCCTTCACCACAGGCCAGCCTCGACCCCTCCTGAGATTCCATGTGGCGACCTCATACTCGTGCCCCACGATCGCCGTGGGCTTATCATCCCCCGGCACTGCTCCAGAAGACCTGGCTTGCAAGGCGATTATAGGTGCGGGTAACGGTGCACTGCCACGACTAAGCGACGGACGAGAGGGTAGAGATATACTAGTGCCACCTATGCCCGGAATCGAACTTGGGACGGAAAGTGTCTGTTCAATCGGACGGAGACCGACAGCACAACGCCGTAAAGAAAGGGAGCCGTCGACGGGATCGAATATCAAAATGTCTTGAAAATCAGCTCGTCTACCCTTGTGGGGGGGCGAAAGTGGCTCCCGCGATGGCGACGACCGAGTAGAGCTAGCAGTAGAGGATGGAGAGGAAAGGACGGTGGGAAGCGGAAGTAAGCGCTTTGGAAGCGAATGAGCATTAGGGTGGATAAAAACGAAGGCGAGTGGAGCACAAGGTCGACTAGCCGGAGGTTGGCCAGAGCGCAACCGGACGAGTGGAGGGAGACTCGTGGACAACAACTGGGAACATAGATAAGAGGCATTTCTCTTTCATATGGGGAAGAGTAACGTACCAAATTGGAAGAATTACATACCCTCCCTTTAACGTGGCTCTGCCCATCAGGCTGACCACCATAGGGGTTCGTGGCGAAGATGTGAACCGTGCGCTTTTGGGTGGCGACAGCGATCCAACGGCCATCAGTGGCCCAATCGAGATTCTCAACCACGGCAGACGTCCTTCCCCGACGAAGATCATACATATGCCAAGGAGAACTTTCCTTCAGACGAGTAAGTATCAAGCCCCACAATCAACATGGAGACACTTACCATGGTAGGAGAATTTTGTTCCGCGTCAAGCTGCTCCGACTCAGTAATTACGAAGCGTAAGGTGCGTGGTACTGGTCGCAGTTGGAAAACCTTGATGGTTTGCCCATCGCTTGGGACGACCATGAGAGCACTACCGTCAGCGGAAAACTGCAGCGCTGATATGGGCTGACGTTTTGACGGATGAAACTCAACAACAAGTTCCGGCACCTGAGACGATGGCAATGGTGCAATAACTGGTAAGAGGTCAAGAACCATCACGTGACATCCCGTGGGTATTGACTGTGCATCAGACCCCAGGGGAGTCAGGTGCTCTGGGGCACTCCGCGAGAGTGGCTTAGAAGGGGCTGTAGATTGCGGATCCGAAATACGAGTACGGGCAGCGGTGAGAGCGCGACTGCCTAAGGTGCGTACTCCGTTGAGTACGGACCCACCTACGCGCAATGCCATCCCGCTTATGTCAAGATGTACATCGACGCCCTCCGTACGAGCAGACGTTTTTGCTTGCTGCCGTCCCGGGGTTATAGCAGGGGAAGTGCTACAAACGTAAGCGAGAAAGCGATGGGACAGCGCGAATACGGGACGGGGCCGAATATTGGTGCCGTCTTCATTAACATTCATCGCGGGTTGTAAGGTTGCATCAGGATTCGTGGTCGTTATTGAGGACGAGGATAATTGAGGCATAAGGGTAGAAAGGCCGGAAGAAATGATAGACAGAGATGCGAAAGTGCAAGATGAAATGATACGGAGTGAGTCTGGGCTTGATGTGCTCTAAGATAGAAAGCTAAGAGGGGCCAGAGACAAAGGGGAAATATCTTACGATGACTATAACGTTTGAATTGGCCGAAAATGACACAATGCCCGGAATAGAGAGCCTCTTCACAACTTGATGGGCTGAAAGGGAATATACAAGGAAGTCCGGTTCCTGATGCAGACGTTGAGCACTGTGAGGGCTCGTTAGTGCAAAATAGGCTAAGTAGATATTTGGTCACACATTATGCCGAGAAGTGGTCGTGAGCCCAAAAATTCATCAGCAGCGACTGGAGGGGGACTCGGCAAAACTCCTGCATGTAAGACGCGACCCCAGTCCAGGCAGGATACGTTCAACACCTCTGAAATGGAGTCTAGATTGGTGCAGTCCCAAATCTGTAATCCAGACAAATATCCAAGAACAAGCAGCCGTCTGCGGAAGAACATGAGAATGAAAATCTAAATGAGGGGTGGACGAGGGATCATTACATAGATGGACCAGCCCCCATAGGGAGAAGAGCATCCCAACGAGCCCAGGTTATATATTCTGAGTCATCACTTCTAGGATAGCATGGAAGGTCTGGGCGATGGGTAATGCCTTGGCTGGATTGATGTTGATCGAGCGTAAGTACTTCATCCAACGTCTTTGTGCCTGCTTCGGTTCCCCAACTTCGGCGATGATCAGCCCTAGTGGTGCCTTCGTAGGAAACAGACGAGTGAGCTGGTGACATGAAGCGACCAAAAGATATCGGAAGGGAAACTCGCGGGGGTGATGGCGAGGCAGATGGTATGGCGATAGATATAGAGGTCGGAACGTAATTCCGCACCGTCCGTGAGAGCCCTTCGAAGCGGGAAGGTTGCCTGGTCAAGAGGGTTAACTCAACAAACAAGAGAAGGCCAGGCAGAGAAATAAGAAACAAGGACCATCGAATCAAAGTCGGCCCCAAGCACGTGACGAAATTTCCTTGCGTATGAGTTATAACTCTCGAATCCGAAAGGAGTAGAAGCTGGAAGGATGGCCGTGATAAGTGTAAAATGGTTGTCTTGATAAGAAATTGACGCGTAATGCTTCCGCGAAACCACACAAAGCGATTCAGATACGTGGGGAAAGCCAGCCCATGTAGCAAACTCCTGCCAAAGTCACGGAGATAGTTTATGGGCTCAATAAGAGTTGGAGGGGAGGGAAAATGGTGGGTAACACGACGAGAACGAGGAGAGAGTCGGTGGAAAGGTAGATTGACCGCAACGTGCGATGAAGACGTGATGGACCACGAGGAAAATGATGTGATTTGAACTGTAAACTCACTTAGAAAGTATAGGTGAACGAACGTGTCCTGGAGATTCTTGACACGAGGGAACCTCGGAAATGCGCATTGCAAGTGGCTCGGCGGTCTCACTGAATGCTTCCAAAGGGGACAAACGATCCTCGGTAAAGGTGGGGGCATCGTAGATACCCAATTCATTGCCCGGCACTCGGGGACTTCCTACTGATCCATGCTGTGTGGTGACCCCCGATTCCTGGACTTTCCGGAGATCCATGAAAGACTCTGGGCTATGAGAATGTTCGAATTGGGAAAGAATCGAATGGGAGTCGAAAGCATTGTGGGAAGAGATGGGTGATTCATTATGGCCTTTGCCTTGCATTAAACAGGTCTGATAAAAGGACGAGTATAGAGTGGATGGAGAGGAGAGCCGAGAATGATTCCTTGAAAAATATATGGTTTGACAAAGGCAGATGGCAACGACAAGTTAGCAGTGCCGAGGCACAATGGCGTGCACGAGAGATACAGATGCGGTGTACCCAACAATGACTCAGACTGAGAGGCCCCTTCTAAATTTGGCTCCGTCTGTGCCTCTCCAGCCTTGGCGCTTGAAGCATTTGTATTGCGTGTCTCACTAACCGAGGGCGAGAAATACAGGCCGTTACGCTACGAAAGAGTGCAGAGATATCTCGACATGTCATTCTCTCACCACCTGTGATGAAGAAAAAAATGTCACGCCGCATCAGAATACTCCCACTTCACTCCATCGCCTTTGACAACCTTAGCATGGGGATTCCCTTCAAGCAGATCGACGCCGACGCTCTGCAGAGCGTTAACGCACCATTCAGGGTAACCAGCATTGCCGAAGTAATCCGCGAAAAAACGGCGGAGATACTTGGGGAAAGTCCCGCCCATGATGGAGTCGCGTGCTTGACCCATGACCTGTGCTTGGAAAGCGAGATTGTGTAATGTGATTGCTAAGACCGCAGTGAGCGTAACATCAGTCTAAGGCAAGATCACTTACCATGTGCTGCCACTGTTTCATGAGTGGCAATGTGGTGTAAAGTCGCCCTCGACACCCCATCGCTACACGTTGGACAAGGGCATGTAGAATCAATCGGTTTGGCGTCCTTCGCGTGTTTCGCTAGTTCTGATACGGGAAAAGATCAAAGAGATTCATGACTCATGACACAAGTTGCAAGAGCTTTCCACTCACTAAGATTGAGCGGCCCATTGAAGGTCAGCGCCACCCCAAACCGCGCAGTTCTTGTGGGAAAGACGCAGTCGGCCTGGCAAAGGCTAGACCCTCTCAGCAGCGATGGACTTAAGTGACTTACCATATCGACCCCCAACGCGACACACACGAGCAGATCTGGTACTTTCAACAGATGGTCCATCGTCTTAAAACGGCATACCTTCAGCGAAGCCGATACCCATGGAATACCTGGGTTCTACGCAGCGATCATTGGTGTTGCAACGACAACGACAGGGAATTTCAAACTCACTGTCAGTTGGGAGTTTCTCAGTACATTGGCCAATCCTAAAATTGAAGTCGAATACATGGAAACGACAAAAAAGGCGGGATACTCACATTCGCCAAAAGATATCTGACACGAATCACTCTATTTAACCCGAGATGCAGACAACCGAACGTGCTGACATGCCTTTTTCCTCCCCTCCGCTTAGTCCCCCAATGGCGTAACCAGCAACTTGATCGTGCCGCTTGGTCATCTCATTGAGGCATTCGTCTCGTAACACGGAATCAAGTCCTCCCTGAACAATGGCAAATAGATTTTGGATGTCGCTCTTTCCTGACTTCTCGTGGAACGCGATGCACCGATCAAGCCAACGAATGGAACGCCGCATAGCGTCGCCAACTCTGGGGCCGACTGTTAAACTTGATACTTCAATAAGCAGGAGTGAATCCCGGCCTCGTCAGTGACAGAACGCAAGGACAAACCGACGTCATCAAGTTGCATGATGATGTCAGCACCAATGGCATGCTGTATCGAAATGCTCTCTTCGGGCTGCACAAGTTAGAGATGGGTGTGAAGGAATTACTGGGAGCACACACCGTCAGCATAGTTGGTTCCCCCGTGAATGGACTCGAAAAAAGGGCTCCCTCTTCAGTGATTGTCGTGAATTTGTTAAGTGATACTAACTGAAAACCACCACTGTCCTACATCCCAGATGAGAAGCACACGGATCAAATTACCAAATCACAAACCGTAAGGAGATTATGGTTCCAACCCTGAAATTTATGCGCACCCCCAGCTTCTAGCAATACTTTGATTCCAGGACGCAGGTTCAGATGATATGTATTGTTGAGGATCAGCGTGACGCCAAGACCTTCTACTTGTTGTGGTGTTAGCCCTTTGATGGCCGCTTGAGTAGCAACCGGCATGAAGGTAGGGAGGGGAGTAACACCATCTAGGCCAACGACCTAAGTTTGACCGAGCTTTTAAGACGAGAAAGCACTGCCAAACCCACGAGCCAGTTTCATCCGAGAGGCGCGTGCCCGCGTCGTGTGGCAAGTAGCAAGTACCTCGAACTGCATGTTGGAGTAGACGTCAGAGGACCGCTATGATGTAGCCGAATTGTGTAGAAGACCCGTTTTTGTTACAAATTGGCGATTAATGTTTGTCGAATCAGGCACGCGTTTGCGGGAGTTCCCTGAAATTCGCATGGTTGTCACACTCTAATTTCTGCAAATCCCCTTCTAGGGCTGTGCAACTGTGTCTATTACAGGTGGATGGGTACCTGTAATATGGGACCCATACCCTGTTGGATGTGCAGCCACTAAGTGCCAAATGGACAATCTGGACTATACATGTAAATAATTAATTCAAATTAGTTATCATTCATCTTTTCCCTCAGTCTTTTATACAGAAGACTGAGGTCAGTACTACACATTCCTTTAGGCCCCTTTTACCAACTGAGAATTCTTGAATCTTGAACTTGAACTTGGATTTTGGGATTTTCTGGGAGTGACAGGAATGACAGGTGTGATGTAAGTGATAGTAAACTAATATGAGTCTATTTCAAATATGATTTATTTTTTGGTGTGATTTGCTGGGTTTACATGTGATATGTAAAATATTTTTTCTAACCCTTCCTTCCACTCCTTCCAAGTGGGGTATTGCAAGCATGTCATTAAGGCAGAATATGTGTCACCAATGTGTGGGTGCACATCTTTGTGCAAATTTTGTATGTGCAGCTCTGGTGAAAATGGGGCTGCAAGCACCCAGATGTTGAGCTCGAGTCTGTAGCAAGCCAGTTCGGGGCATGCTGAGTTTGTGGGGCTGGACAGTGATCTGAGATGGTTGTCTTGTGCCAAGGGCAAGAAATGTAAGGAGGAGGAAGGGAGAAGAGAAGGAGAGGAGAGGAAAGCAAGATCACTCATGCACAGTTGTTTCTGACTGAAGGTAATGTCATGAACCATTCTCCGGAGAGGGCCCTTGAAGGACCCTTCCTTATAGGAGGAAACTCAGCCTCTATGGTGTCACCCTGTTCACACGAGCAAAAGGGGTGAGTAGAGGTGTCCACAATATCATGCGCGCATTGTTGCGCGAGCAATTCTCGGCACAATCGACATACAGCAAGCCCCACTTAAAGGCAACCCTTCTAGCAACAAAAGACAGTATTAGGGCCTTCCTAAGGACCCTTTGGAACAACCCTAGGAGCTCTACAATAGGCACTAACCTAGTATCAAAGGCCCTACAATGCGTTATTAGACCAACTCTAATAACTATAGAACAAACTATAAGGCAATACTAAGGACCTTAATAGAAGTATTAGGGTCGACTCTAGGGACCCTAATAGAACTATATAAGGGCCTTATAAGATAACACTATTCCCTAACCAAACTACAAAGTCCTCAAATGACTGGCCCTAAACTAACTAACAGGAAATGAATCAGGTGCTCGCACGTGCACTAAAAGCAGTGAACACGTGGACAATGGAAGCTCTTACTCATCAAGAGAAGCCTTCTTACTCAGCAGCTTACTGAGCATGACTGAGCATGCTCAGTAAGCGTCCTCCGACTTCTTACTCATCACTCTATCATGCTTGATAACAAGGTTATGACTTATTCCCTATTTAGCAGTTCTCTTGTAGTATATAAGCGCTCAATAAAGTAGCGGACAGTCCTCAGACTGTCCATTTGTTTATGGCACTCTCCATCCCTGGGATACTCCTTTAAGGACCGTCCCCTTGTGACTATCCTGGCCTCTTCTCTGCGTAACTGCTCTACTCTCACAGTAACAGTACCTCTCTGGTATTTGTTACTACTCTGGATTCTACTCCTTGCTCACGCGGTCTTGGATGTCTACCGACTCGTCTTTGAGCTTATCCCTCGCTCTTGAACTGGATAGTTCAACAGTGAGTCTTGACAGGTAAGGGGAACTCAAGACTGTATTCTTCCTCTTATTTTACTACAGAGTAGCTAGGTGTTTTATATACAGGAGAGAAGTACTAAGGATGAAAGGCATGAAAGGGAGATAGGCATGAAAGAGAATTGAGACTGGTCGAGATGGTCGAGGCCATGGTGAAAGGCCTGAGACATGAACATGTCATGTGTGCCAAGGCGTGGCGTGCACACATGGTTGGTGGCAAGGACTGAGGATGAGACACGAGGAAGGAGGCAAGGTGTGGGAGGAGGCTGAGTGTCATGCATCACGCGCAGTCCGCACATGGTTCCAAGGCCAGCAATATGGCTCACCTTACAAGTGGGACTGCTCGACTCCGAGTTTGATGCTGACACATCATGTGTAACCCCATATATGCAAATATGCAAATGGCAACAGAAAGAAATGCATATTAATTTATTATATCACTTACATCACTCCTGTCACTCCTGTCACTCCTGGAAAATCCCGAAATCCAAGTTCAAGTTCAAGATTCAAGAATTCTCAGTTGGTAAAAGGGGCCTTATACACTCCATTAATGGTGTACATAGTCATAATTCTATGGCTCCAACATCCTTCCCCTCTCTCCATTGTGGCCAATGTGCATGCCCAGGTGTCATGAACCATTCTCTGGAGAGGGCCCTTGAAGGACCCTTCCTTATGAGAGGAAACCCAGCCTCTATGGTGTCACCCTGTTCACACAAGCAAAAGGGGTGAGTAGAGGTGTCCACAATATTGCGCACGCATTGTCACGTGAGTGATTCTTGGCACAATCAACATACAGCAAGCCCCACTTAAGGGCAACCCTTTTAGCAATAAAGGACAGTATAAGGGCCTTCCTAAGGGCCCTTTAGGACAACTCTAGGTGCTCTACAATAGGTGCTAACACAGTATCAAAGACCCTACAACATGTTATTAGACTAACTCTAATAACTATAGAACGAACTATAAGGCAATACTAAGGACCTTAATAGAAGTATTAGGGTCGACTCTAAGGACCCTAATAGAACTATATAAGGGGCCTTATAAGATAACACTATTCCCTAGACCAAACTACAAGTCCTCAAATGACTGGCCCTAAACTAACTAACAGAAAATGAATCAGGTGCTTGCATGTGTACTAAAGCAGTGAACACATGGACAGTGTAGGCTCTTACTCATCAAGAGAAGCCTTCTTACTCAGCAGCTTACTGAGCATGACTGAGCATGCTCAGTAAGCGCACTCCAACTTCTTACTCATCACTCTATTGTGCTTGATAACAAGGTTATGACTTGTTCCCTATTCAGCAGTTCTCTTTGTTACCGAGTGGTTTGGGGTCCGGAAGATGCCGGAACACCTGAACTATGGACTGCACTGTTTGCATTATGCGTGCGTCAGATCTTGATCATTTATGTTCCTTGATATCACATTCGGAGCGCGTTGATCGTATCTTTCAGAAGATGTACTGAAGAAGCAATGAGTAGCATTGTTTCTGTCCCAGATGTTCCTGTACCGCCACGTATGTCGATTCCTTGATTGGGGAAGCACTTAATGCTTCCAGCACCGAGATTGTTTACATAGAAGCAACCTCGCTTCTATGAGCCGCCTTTTTGCTTCTATAGCACCAACCAGTACTACAGTAGCATGAACCTTATCCCTGTAGGGCTATATAAAGCCTCCAGTAGAAACAGTTGAGCCTTAAGCTCAACTTAGTTTGCCAATCCCAAACAGTTGACTCCTACCCCGTCTGCAGAGCCCCTCTCATCTTGTTGTCATACTCTAGAAGGATCTAACACTCCTTCCCCTCCATGAGTATTGCTTGCTTGACTCAAGCATATCTGCATTGGTAGGATGCGTTTATAGACGCGACCATTGATCTTATTTAAGGCACTTTGGAGCCTTAACACTCTTGTAGTATATAAGC
This sequence comes from Russula earlei, assembly GCA_025769875.1. Classification (NCBI taxonomy): domain Eukaryota; kingdom Fungi; phylum Basidiomycota; class Agaricomycetes; order Russulales; family Russulaceae; genus Russula; species Russula earlei. Next base: position 34,105 of record JAGFNK010000451.1, read on the forward strand.
GCTCAATAAAGTAGCAGACAGTCCTCAGACTGTCCATTTGTTTATGGCACTCTCTATCCCTGGTGTCACAAGTACTGGTACCTCGGACTGGACTGGCAACCAGACAAGCCTACCTGGACAGCCTCACGTTTCCCACATGTTCTCATGACTCACTTGCCTTGCATGTACCATCACCTTCCAGCGTGTTCTAGTTTGATTGTCTCGTTGTTACCTTATGTCTACTATTTGATATAGGAAGTACATGTCTATATAAACCTGTCAGTAGAAGAGGACAAGCCTCAAGCTTGTTCTCTTGTGAAATATCACTGGATTCAGCTTTGGAACTGTAGGCTTGCAGGCATTCAAGCAATTGTCCCAGAAACTCCTCTATTTCTCTAAGTCTTCAAATGCAAAGACTTATCCATTGCACTTCCTCTCCATGGTACACACTAGCCTCTGCTGTGTTGTCACCAAGATCCCTGAATCTCATGAGAACTCGTTGTCTTGCTTGACTCAGTGCGCACATCCCACATGTGAAATGATTAGTCAGCGACACCGCCCCCAGTCGGTGACATTAGAACAAGCTTTCCTCTGAACCCTTGACCCCAAACCGCATGCTCACAAAAGAATACATCAATTTCCTTCAACATGACTACAATTCGAGACTGGAAGTATAAAGGACTTGCCACACCAACTGTAGAAGGACTGGCAGCTCTCAAATGTCCATTTGAACTGCTCCCAGATCAAGAGAAGAATGTTCCCTCTATGACTATGTTTGACGATGGCGTTGAATTCTTCACTATACACATGGACAACATACCCTGGACTGGCTATTATGTCACCTGGAAAGGTGCCAAAGTAGCCCTAAGTCACCTCTATGGCCTGTGGTTCGAAATCGCGAGACACGGCAACACCTGGAAAGCAACGCGCGTCACTTGCCTGGCCTTCAGGCTTGCACAAAGCCCCCTTAGAGGTATCAACCTCACAACATTGATAAACTCAGGAGAACCCCTCCCTAGCTTGAAAGCCCCAAGCTGCACCCTGACACCCAGACCCGCTCCACCAGTCCACGCTCTGATGGAGCTCAAACCCATGACGATGATGAACATCCTCGTTGCCACCACCGAACCCAAGTCAGCTAAACCCCAACCCGCATCGTCTGGAATGGTGCAGGCCCCTCCTCATGCCTTGTTCACAGGATTTGGAGGACATGGAATATGACCCCCGAGTCCAGACCCTGACCCAGATGATCTTGAAACATGCTCCGACTGTAATTGTGATGCACATGGACCCAAATATGGAAAACTTGAGGGTATTCCTCCCAAGTTTTTCAATGGCGACTGAGCCTGCATGCATGCGTTCTTGGTCGCGTTCAACAGGTTCATGTCCATGAACCACGACAGCAAGATTGCTAGAGATCCTATTAAAAAGTGTGCATACTTTTTATCACTAATGAAAGGACCTAAGGTAGAAGGATGGCTCGAGGCCATGGATCAATGGCTCGAGGATGTGCAAGACGACCCCACAAACATTCCGTTAGGTCTCACGGCATGGGAGGCAATGCAACAACAATTCTATTGTACCTTCACCGACTACATGGAATGCGAGAAAGCTCAAGATAAGCTCAAGAAGCTAAAGATGAAAGATGGCCTCCTGGATGACTACGTGTCTGAATTCCAATTGCTAGCAAGATGCGCTGGACTTGATGTCGATGAGCCAACAGTCATGTGACTCTTTGCATGGGGACTCCCACAATCCCTAGTTGAGTCATGCCTTGACCTCAAAGATCCCACATCCTTTGCGGATTGGGTAGCAGTGGCACAGAAACACCATAAGGTCTGGATGCGCAAATGCACAATTCTATCTGATCATTCTAGCACAAGAGGATGAACCCAGACACAATTCCAAGGCAACAGACCCTGGGGTCAACTCGCCAATTTGGCTTGGGCCAACCATGGGAACAACCAAGGCAATGCCACACCCGCATGCCCATGCCTCCCACCATGCGACCCAAACACCATGGACACCAGTGCAGGCACTGCGAGTAAAGCAGTCACTGAAGCTGAGAAACAGAAACATCGAGAGGAAGGAAGATGCTTTCACTGTTCTCTCAGGGGACGCCTAGCCTGGGATTGCCCCATGAAGCTGAAACATGAAGTAACTCGCACACGTGCCACCGATGTTGAAGCAGATGGGCACAGGTTATGATAAGAGCAATAAGATCCTTAAGATCTATCAAAAGATATTTCAGTTTGTGTAAGACAAAACTGTAAATCAGTAATACCTATCAAAAGATATCTACAACGCGTGATTAGATGCGATAGATAAGATAGGAAACAGTAAGTACTCACTTCAGTTTGTGTAAGACAAAACTGAAGCGATCTAGCTAATTGAGTGCCTCTTAAATACGCGAAAGCATCTCTAAGCAAAGTAATCATAACTACCAACTTGTATCATAAAGGATCAGTCGTTAGTAGCTACCGATTGTCATCAATTAACTTATCATTGTAACATATGCAGGCTGCAGCATCTGAGCTGAGCTGGTCCGGGCTGATCTGACATGTGAGCGATGTGCATGAGCCAGGAGTGCCCAGTCTGTGGGAGCCGACACGTTAACGCGACTGGGCTGTGATTACATCAGACTGCCCAAAGCAGTGGTAATCTCAACATCCCCCCGTGATTGATATAATCGGTCGATGCGAGATAAGATCTGATCCAGTGACACAAAAGACTGGAGTTGCGTGTGGGCATGCAGCAAAGTGGACCATCAGTGCGTAGACATCCTGATAAGATAGGACTGCAAATGAATGAAAAAGTGGGTGAGTCCAGAGACTGCAAGTCGAAAGACTCCAAAAGGAAGGGTGAATGCATGTGGACGCGTATAAACGCACAGTCGAGAGACTGCAAGAGAAAGTGTGTGAACGTGTGTGAGCATACAGTCGAGAGACTGCAAAGGAAGTGTGTAAATGCATCCAGATGTGCACATAGAGGAGGCTTCCAATGTTACGAACCAAGGCCAGGTCCTGGCCATGGATTGTCCTATTTCACTCAAGAGAGACCTCTCTCACTTTGCATTGCTGACTCCCTTCTATTTTCTGGGCTATCCCTCCTGTGGTACAAGATATCGCTATTGCAAAGGCACTATAACACGACCAGGCACCCGTTTCCTAATCGGGTAATCATCGCGTGGCAGCCACATGGCCACCCAGCCACCATGGACCCGAAACAGCAGCACAAACTCTTAGAAACTGTTGCATAAATCATCTGACATCATCAAGCCTCCAATGACATCATGGCTGACTGAGCGACTCCACAGTGACCCCATAGGCTCACTAAGCGCTCCACAGTGATATCATAATGATGTCATCGCTCCACAATGATCAGTAATGTGCTCAGTAAGCCTGAAACTTGACACAAGCAAGTTTATGCCTCTGTAGTCCTATTGGATGGTACCAAAGAGTCTAGAATAGTCCCAGTGCTTTGTAAATCGACCCTGTACACTGTATATAAGCCCCAATGAAGCATGGCAGTCGTCAGACTGTCCATTTGTGATACTCTCATCCTCCTGGGTACTCCCCTGCGACTGCTCAGTTTAAAGTCCACTCTCGTCTTCAAGGTACTCTTCAACGACCGCCTTGTTTAAAGCCCCTCACTACACTGGCCTCTAGCCTTCACCTTTGTCTCTTGCAACACCTACCAGTCCCTATCTGGTACCTCCTCGTTGTTTGGCTCGTCCTCCTGTTCAATGCTGCCTTCACCGCGTACCATCTGTTCCGACCCTTGCCCACCTGCTCCTGAGTCCTTAGTGATCAGCAGTACATGTCTTGACAAAGTCTGCCATCCCGAGGTGAGACCTCCAAGATTACAGGAGCGGAGTGGAATCCACCATCCCAAAGTGATCCGAGATGTACTGATCAATGTCTGTGTTGGCCAAGCGATTGCGTGAAATGCAGATCCCAAGGTATGATGCGATCTCGCCTAGATCTGTCAACTCATAGCGCGTAGACAAAGATAGATGTGTGAGGTGTATGCCCACAGAGGTAGGCGTGGAAACTGTGAGAGTCACCTAAGATAGTAACATCATCAACACAGAGGATTGTGATGAAAATGATAATGTGATCCCCCGCATCTTGGCAATGACATATGCCTGCATGAGAATGCATGCGAGTGAACACGAGCCATTAAGGACTCCATGAGAGCATAAATCCCATGTACGATAGGTCTGTGTAAGACCAGATAAGTGCTTTCGGTGTGATGAAACCTTGTGGTTGCTCCAAATGAATCTAATCTTCATCACCCAGTGAGCCGAAGAGGGACGCCGACTGGACGTCTTCGGATCTCCCAATCCTATAGTGCAATCAATGCTAATAAAGAGTCACTAAGACTTGGACCTGGCTACTGGTGAGAAGGTTTCATCAACTGTAATGCCTTTGACTTGGGTGAACCCCTGTGCAATTAGAAGGTGTGCGCAAAATCTCTTAATGGATTTGCATGCTTAACACACCCATGCTGATAAGATCAATAAGATCATTGAGATCCCAGGTACCAGTTTACGCAAGTGTGCTGATCACATATGGATATGCGACTTGCCACCTGTCGGCAGAACCCAATAAAGTGGGCCTTCCCGATATGTAGCCTATTGATCGCTTCCACTGTAGCTGAGCTGTATGCGACAAGCACCCTCTCGGATCTGCATGCACAGTCCCTCTGAGATATTTCGGATGCGGACGCGAGCAAGACCCAGAATGTCTAAGTGAGAGCAGATGCAGGGAACCGATGGAGTGTCCCGACAGTGCCAAGTGAGATTGGCGTGATGTACAGGCTGTGTGCGGTGAGGCAGAATGAGGGGATCTGGCTGTGTGATGCGGGGTAAGGTGAAGTGAGTGTGGTGTGTAGGGAGTCTAATGGGGTTTCCGGAGATGCACAATCAACCAGTTTATGTGAATATGGCATTTAGTATCACTGATCCTGTAAGGACCAAGAATTGTGCAGGTGGAGCAGTGTTAGTAACATGTCCCCTGAGTAGCAGTATGTATGTGCTTGTTGCACAACGATAAGATTATGATGGTCAGGCGTGTGCAGATACGCCCTACATCTGAAGACGTGGAATGATGAAGTTGGATGAAGTGTGCACCAACTGAGAAATGTGTGATGGAGTCCAATCGTAGATATGGATGGCAGCATTAGTATTTAGCTCCAGGACCCGAGAGTGAGACCAGCGCTGTGCAACAGTGAGTGTGTGTTGTCTCCAAGGGTCTCAGGCCATCTTTCAGCTCCTCTGTTCTCCTGTGGTGAATCTGGCATTGTTAATCTGTGTGTGATTCCTTGCTGATCCAAGAATGATCTGAGCACATGTTGCCTAATGCCTAGCACCTCAAATTGATCTTGCATGCAGCAGATTGGCTAAGGTACCATAGATAATTTGTAGCCGAGGATCCGATTGCTAAGGCCCCATACAGCAAGCGAGATTTCTTGAAACTTGAACTTGGAACTTGAATTTTGGAATTAGCTGGAAGTGACAGGAGTGACAGGTGTGATGACAGTGACATGTCATATGATTAACTAATATCAGTTGTTTTTGTCTGTTAACTGTAATTCACATATTTGCATATGTGATGTTGTGTAATGACTTGGGCTCGGGAACGATTGGCATGTCAATCTTTCTACCCCCCACCTCCACCACCCCATATGATGCAGACCCACTCATCAATAAGTCCAGATTCCATGGAAGGAAGTCTAATCTCAGAAAGTAACAAGGCTATATGGACAACTGAAGAGGAAGCTGCATTTCTACTGTTCCTTGTCGAGTGGAAACAAGAAGGAAACATGACCTCCAACGCCATGTTCAAGGACCTTACCTTCAACCAAGCAGCCAATTCTATTAAGCCCATGCATAAGAAGGGTCCTATCAAGACTGGACCTATGTGCAAATCAAAATGGCAAAGGGTATGAAATTTTTTTGCTTTGCCATATCATGCAGCTAACATCATCTACTACTAGATGAAGAAGGAGCACTTGCTAATCGTTGCTCTCAGGAATGAGTCCAGGGTTGGGCACCTATGGACTGATGAGAATGGAATTGTTGTTCCACCTGAAATGGAATTGGTGTGGAGTGATCTAGTCAAGGTGCGTACATAACATCTAATTTGTCAATGCCATCTGATCATTAGTAGAATAATCAAGAATACAAGAAGTACAGGGATAAAGCTGGCTGCATTGCAGCATCATGAAATCTCTTATGCCATCAAGTGCAAGAGGCCAACATTCATATCAGGGCATGCAGTCGACAGCCCATTTTACTCCCCCTCAGTCATCTGTGTCGCTGTCCCCCAATCCCAATTTGTTTGAACGTCAAAGTGGGGACTTCTTGTCATCTCTGGCGCCAGATCGCTCTTCCTCCTCATCCAGTGTCCTTCATTCCAAATGCAAAGTATCTGTCATGAACCATTCCCCGGAGAGGGCCCTTGAAGGACCCTTCCTTATAGGAGGAAACCCAGCCTCTATGGTGTCACCCTGTTCACACGAACAAAAGGGGTGAGTAGAGGTGTCCACAATATCGCGCGCGCATTGTTGCGCGAGCGATTCTCGGCACAATCGACATACAGCAAGCCCCACTTAAAGGCAACCCTTCTAGCAACAAAAGACAGTATTAGGGCCTTCCTAAGGACCCTTTGGAACGACCCTAGGAACTCTACAATGGGTACTGACCTAGTATCAAAGGCCCTACAACGCATTATTAGATCAACTCTAATAACTATAGAACGAACTATAAGGCAACACTAAGGACCTTAATAGAAGTATTAGGGTCGACTCTAAGGACCCTAATAGAACTATATAAGGGCCTTATAAGATAACACTATTCCTTAACCAACTACAAGTCCTCAAATGACCGGCCCTAAACTAACTAACAGGAAATGGATCAGGTGCTTGCATGTGCACTAAAGCAGTGAACACGTGGACAATAGAAGCTCTTACTCATCAAGAGAAGCTTCTTACTCAGCAGCTTACTGAGCATGACTGAGCATGCTTCATAAGCATCCTCCGACTTCTTACTCATCACTCTATTGTGCTTGATAACAAGGTTATGACTTGTTCCCAATTTAGCAGTTCTCTTGTAGTATATAAGCGCTCAATAAAGTAGCGGACAGTCCTCAGACAGTCCATTTGTTTACGGCACTCTCCATCCCTGGGATACTCCTTTAAGGACCATCCCCTTGTGACTACCCTGGCCTCTTCCCTGCGTGACTGCTCTACTCTCACAGTAACAATACCTCTCTGGTATTTGTTACTACTCTGGTCTCTACTCCTTGCTCACGCGGTCTTGGACGTCTATCGACTCGTCTTCGAGCTTATCCCTCGCTCTTGAACTGGATAGTTCAACAGTGAGTCTTGACAGTATCTCAGGTCAAGGATGTCGCCTCCAAAACATCTTCCTCATTTACCAAAAAACTCAAGTCTGATTCTACGGCAGCTGCTGTCCACAGCATGCAGTCAACCATGGAGAGGTTTGCCAATAACTTCAACTCAACCATGCATGCATTCATTGCTTTGTCCCCACCCCCAATGTTGCTGGCACTCCCCCCACTCCCAATGCCACTGGCACTCCCCTCAAACCCAGCCCCAGCCCCACCTCCAGCCATGCATATGCTGCCTTCAAATGACATCATAACTATCTTGGCACTTCCTGAGACCACCCGTTG
>JAGFNK010000452.1:0-41707 GCA_025769875.1 Russula earlei
ATCGAGATCTTCCCGACGAATATATGCAGCGTTTCCAGTCGCACCATTATCATTTCCCTCTGCGTACCTTCCTGACCTATGTCGTGTTCCACACTATACGCGGTCGAATAGATACGAAAATGGACTTTCTCAGGTCAAGTGCAATTGTAACCATTCTGGTTGCCTGACAGTTAAGTCCTGTGACTTGGGTCTGAGCAGAATATAGGAGCTTGAATACTTTAAGGGCCAGTTGTGATTGTGTGAGCGAAGGTTTAAGAATCGCAGGGAAAGAGCCCTCAAAATGAGGTATCCTGAGGCCACAGGCCTCGAAACTCGAAGAGTAGAACAACTAAAGTTACCAATTATGCGCGTCGCGTATTTGTCAGACGGTCATGGAGGTGGGCTCCCACTAGCAGGGCGAGTTGCAAGTACTGTTTACCTTCATCATAAGACGGAAAACGAGTGTTGGGCAGGGGCGGAATTACGAAGGATCGCACTGGGAGAGACCGACCTCCACTGTTGCAGACTAGACGAACGAGACCTTGTTCAAGACAGAGGCATTGAGTGCAGTTCGAGGTAGGAGCGATGCAGTGGATTTATGTGATCGTATCATCAAAGCTTGTGTCTGCAGATCGGAGCTGCTCGTAACTCGTGGATGTCGAGTTGGTGTCTTTTCTACTAACTGTGGCACTGCTGCAAAAAGATCTGCCACAAGTCTGATTTAGCTGCCAGCCTGCCCCTGAGGTTGAGAAGGGGAGAGGGGAGGTGCTTGAGGAGAGAGTGGGTGAGCCGTGGTAGCTGTGTTCAACGATGTGACGGACTCGGATGACATCCTCACCTCGCCGCCTCGCCCACCCCCGCAAGACAAAGAAGACCCGACGCGCTCCCTGCCTACTCGTCCGACACTCCTGACGACAATAAGCCGAGTAGTCTCCCCCGACGCCACCGCCCTCGTCGTCTTCGAACGGCGTTCTTCACCTCTCCATTCCATGTCTCTACCTACCTACCCACCATCGGACTCGACTGTACCCGTGTCCTAGCCTCTTTTAGATCCTTCTCCCTTCGTTTGCGTAATCGTTCTCGGCCGTACGCACACTGCCCATCCCAGGTACTTTCTTTTTTCCCTCCTGGACTGCTTGTATATAACCTTACCCTTGCCTTCGAGGAGATCATCATTCTCGGAATCATAGTCCCAGTCGGAACGTCCTCGCATCGTTCCCGTTCCCGTCTGTCTCGCGCCGTTCGCGTTCGTGCGTTTGATCCTCCTACCCCCATCTCCCTCCATCCTCCCTGGGTCTGCACCTGAAGACAAGTGGAACGAACATGGTATACTCAGAGTCATCGATCACTAGGACTTCTTCAATTGTTGCCTTGATCCCCCGCCCTCGGTTTGTTTCCGTCCTTCTATTGTTCGCGCAGCTTACAGAAAGCAGACATAATCGACTTCGAAAGCATCAGTCCGTTGGCCTTGCGTTTATCCCGACTCCACCAACACTGTGCATCCATAGAAACTCCGTTACAGATAATGGCTCTTCCCGACCGTAAATGCCATCCGTCTGCCGCCCTCGGTGACTGTGTTAACATGTTGTCAGGATACTCCCAACGGTGAGGAGATCTGCTCCGATGTTTGTCCCTCGCCACCGTCTTGGCGGAAAAAGGGCTTCATATGATCTGTGACTGTTTCGTTCCAGATTCTCTAAATCGGTGTGACAAGACCTATCCTTCCTTCCAAGCGGATAACGTCCCCAGACCGGGCGACCTGCGTCTCCGAGCCCTCCATCGTTTTCACATCGTTCACATCGTTTATGGTTGACATGAAGATCAATGCGCGCTTCGGAGGTCAGGCGTCAACAGGAGAGAGCTTCTGGAGGCCACCCAACGCAACTTGAAGGTGTCAGTCTGAACTTACGCAGGGATGAGCGAATCCACGGCAGAAGATGTATGTCCCAAGTTTTAAGGAAACCACAACGCTCACAATTCGTGAATTTTGACAGTCGCTCTATTTTCTGAGACTACAATTCTGTTCCGAGGTCGTCTCGTCTCGTAATCTTCCTACTGTTTCCTTCAAAGGTCATGAGGTTGGGACCGACACTCTCCAAGGCGAGACACTACAACGGTCGTCCTTTGAGCCTCAAGAAGGCCCCCGATTTTCCAGAACGTCTTGACTTAGGATGGCCTCATGATCACGAACCAGAGTATGCTCTTCCCTGAACCCGGTTTTGGCTCTTGAAAGGCATGCTCTGATTTGTGCCTTTCATCATGATTTTCCTTCTCGTGGTTGGCTGTGATACAAGGGATCTTGACAATCAAAACCTGCCATTGTGCATTTTCACTCTTGATTTGGGATGACAAACCCACTTCATGTTGCCCATTCCAGCCCAATGTGAACCCTGCCATGTTAGTTTTGATGCCCATCCCCATGACCTCTTGTCACTGAATTATGTGAATCACCACAATCGATGTGCCCCCCAACACTACATTGTCTCAGATACTCCTTTTCTGTCCTCATATATCATACAGACTAGACTGAGTGAAGTCTGTATGGCGAGAAGACCTGCATACATGATTTAATTCAGCACATGCCGTACTATTGACTGTCCCCCAGACGGCTTCAAGAGACCGAAGTGTCTGTCTCCCACCAACCACATCCCACCAATGCTGGCCTACCCATCATGCTTCATTCTTTAGTTGCAGCCTTTCGCATCGAGCTTTTTGAAAGCATGGGGCTCGGAAAGTGCTCCCAGTCGTGGATCCCGACATCAGAGGTACGCGTTCTCTTCGCTTGCTGCCGCGCTGATGGTCGCCAAAGCACGCACTTGCCACGGTCCACATAGTGTACTTACCCCATCTGCTCGACGACGATTCGCTCATTCGCCATCTTTGATCTCAGTCGCCCGGTTCTTGTAAATGAAGACGAGGACGACGACACGCGTATCCTACAAGGGGGAGAGTGGGCCCGCGAACGCTGGTGGTATAGGCTCGCACACGTTCAATTGCCGACGATGGGGATACCTCATCCTCGGTTCCGCATCCCACTTGCGCCTTTGCCTGGTTTGCACGCGCGGCACTCCCATCGCAGAAATGCTGGCGCGTTCACCTCCGCTTTCGCTCATCATCGATCACCTCGACGGAGATCACGACGTCTCCGCAGAAGATGAAGAGGGGATGACGCTCGCGCTCAAACACTGCGATCGCGTCCGCCGCGTCCGACTCGACTCGAGACGAGAGAGATGCCCGTTTCGAATTTGCAAAAGCTCGTCGCGGCCATTGACGCCGAGTTTCCGATTCTGGGTTGCCTCTACATCCGTCCTCCCCTCCCACCAAGGAGAGCACGAGCTTAACGATCCCCAAGGGACTTCGAGCCCCCACATCTACGCCACCTCGTACTGAGGAACTTTGCTCTCCCGACGGGTTCGTCGTTCCTTACGACCGCCATAGGCGTCGTCACACGCTCGCTGCGTTGGATCCACCCATCTGCCGACGTATGGGTTTCTCCGCCTGCTTTCGCTGATGCCCCAGCTTGAGACCCTCGGGATCACCTTTCACTCCCCTGTTCCCAGCCGTGAAGTTGAGAGACGACTGCGGGAGGCGCAGATCAGCACACACGTAACATTTCCAAATATTCGCTGGTTTGCGCTCAAAGGCGCCAGCGCTTACTTGGAAGCGCTTCTTCCTTGGATGGCGGCCCCTCTCCTTGAGAAGCTTCACATTTTTGTTCTCTTACCAGCTTACTTTCCCCCTTCCACACCTCCTGCAATTTATGAGCGCAGCGGAGAATCTGAGGTTCAACACGCCAAGTTCACGTTCTACGAAGGCGCGATTTTCGTGAGCGAGGGGAAGCCAGGAGGTATTCCTTGTACTTGCAAGCCATCTGCCGACACCTCGACTGGCAGGTTGCGTCTGCGGGACAAATCCTCAACTCCCTCGGGACAATATTCCCTCAATCTCGAGTACCGGAGATATCTTACTTTGCCGGAGTGGCACTACGCGCACAATGGCGCGTCCTTTTAAAGGCGTTTGGAAATGCGAAAAGTCTTCAGTGGATAAAGAGTTCGTCGGCCAACTTTCTCGTTCTCTGGCATCGGAGAGCGGAGAGCTTCCTGTGGAGTTGTTACCCCGAGTTAAAGGGACTCTCATATCCTTCCCTGCGCGATATCGGTCAAGCGTTTGTAGCACTTATCGATTCTCGTCGTATCACAGGCTCCCCTGTAACCCTTGTCCGTCGTCGAACGCGACTCTTACTCTTATAGTCGTCCCGTAAGGGAGGCATCCCCGCCATGCCTGTACGTGACTCCTCCGAGTTCATTCTACGCCATCCCGAACGTCTCCGCGTCCATCGACACATGTTCATTCTTTAACTCGTTTCATTCCTTGGTCCCTAACGCTTCACCTTGCCACCACATGACTCTCACGTTTCAGTCCAAAGGAATATCGTCCCAGTTTCATTCTATCTGTCATTCTGGTGTGTGGACTAGGCGCAATACGCTCTTATTCGTGCAAAAGCTTCCCTGTGTCTCTGAATGCAAGAAATACCTCCCCCAAATGTATTTGTCGTCGACTGTCCCATCTTAAGGTGTGCGGCCCTTCCTTCCCCTTTTCGTTTGTTACTCCTGAACTCACCAGCCCGTCCCCCAGATCTACTGCACGGTCATGGACTGTGCAACCCAATTTTTCCATTTATAATCCGGACTCCTGCCCACCGCCCAGCCAGCTCCGATGTACACCGTGGCGTACACCACTTTGTTGCATGACTGTATTGACCCTCTCCTTCGCCGTGAAGCTGGGCTCCGCGTCGAATCCACGACTCGTTCAAATTAATGTCGATCTCGCGACGGGCTCGCGACCCACGCGTTCCAAAGCGTTTGCGGTCTCTGATGGGGTGGCCGAGGTATGCATAGTACCCCACGTCCCAGAACCACGTAGCGCTCGGCGAAGATTGTATTCGCTGCGGTCAGCGGAGCGGAGATGAATCCCGGGCGATTGGGGTCCAGAAACGCCCAGAACGAAGCCATACAATACGGGGCCGAGAAACCAGGGCCAAGAAGACAATAAATTCAAAGCATTGGGACGAAACAAGCAAGTATGGACGGCCGTGGGGATAAGCAGCTGGCGTGACCGTGGAGTCCAGGCTCGGTGGATCCCAAAGGACTGGCACATGATTATTAACCACATCAGTAAAGATGGATTTTAGTTTCCGTCGGTTTCTCACCTCAGGAAACTGAAAAAAACCAGCGGAAACCGGGAAACCAGGAGACTGGGAAACCCATGTCTGGTTTCCCAGAAACAACCTGAGAGTATCTTTCATGGAAACCTAAGAAACTAACAGAAACCTGTCGAAAGTATGGAAACTGGTAGAACTATAGTATAGTAGGAAAAAAATCACTGAAAATGGTCAGAAATAGGGTATATGTCATTTCTACTTGTAATTGGAAGTCGATTCGAACTGGTACAGATCTAAGCCTTGAGGGGACTCTCAGGTATATACAGATCAGCATGGAATGCAGATATCATCGAGGCATCAGCACGATGAAGGGATTCATCGTCACCATCGTTGTCTGCACATTCCAGTGCAAGGTGCCAGTGTTGCTCACTCAGACGGTCGATGTGACCATAGAAAACTTGAATTGTTTTCCAGTGTGCTTCATGATGTCTACCAGGTTTCCCAGTTTCTGGGTTTTTGGTTTCCGGAAACTGGGAAACCAGCGGAAACCAACAAAAACCCAGGAATTTTTTTTTGTGGTTTGCTGATGCAAAGATTTGTGTTCAATGACTGAATGCATCGATGAATGCATCATCGGCATTGTGGTGATGAGAACACGGGAATATTAGATCTTGGGTAGATCTTAGGCATTACTACAATGTCTGCTAGTGTGACATCATACTACAATACCTGACATCATGCTATCCTTACTTCATACATTCCATACTGTTGTATATAAGATACATTAGAACACACATACAACCTCATCTCAAATATATCCCTTTATCTCCCATCTCATCAACTTCTGAGCTCCAATAGGTTATGGGCCCTGAGCTCTAATCTTGAACCCACCACATCCTCTTTCTGACAATTGTCAACACTTGTCTCTGTCACTTTTCTCGCCTTTCTATCACCTTTCTCACCTTCCTGATGCCCCCGCCAGTTCGGCCACGTCCCTTACACTATCTCCACCCGCTCCTTCCTCGGGTACCGATTTGCCCTCCGTCACCATCAATGGCATCTCTTACTATCCCTCTCCTTCACCGACGCACCCTGACCCCCTTCCCCTTTCGACTGGCGATGATTTCGAGTACCACACCTTCGTTGCCATTGAAACTCCCACTACGCAGACCACATCTATTGATTGGTCTCTCCACACTATTGCGAGCACGACTTCCTCTGTTTCAGTTCCCACGTCAATCAACTCTAAACCTCCGGTCCTCACCCATAACCTATTAGAGCTCAGAAGTTGATGAGATGGGAGATAAAGGGATATATTTGAGATGAGGTTGTACGTGTGTTCTAACGTATCTTATATATGACAGTATGGAATGTATGAAGTAAGGATAGCATGATGTCAGGTATTGTAGTATGATGTCACACTAGCAGACATTGTAGTAATGCCTAAGATCTACCCAAGATCTAATAGGGAACCCCTTCAACTCGGGTAGTAGCCCCAAGGACAAATCTCTATCGTCCGATTGTAGACCCGCCAAAGCCGCATCATGTCGTTTCAGAGACGTGCTCAATCAATCGTACGGGTGCGGGGCAGCCATGACTGCTACAACGTTTGAAAGCACACAAAGAAACACAAAGACTTGAACCAACTTGGGTAAGAGAGTGCTAGAAATTTGCATGTCTGCCAGCGATCCGAATCGTTCCTTTCACCGTCCTGAGCATACATTACTACTATTCGCCCCCCACCCCCCCTCCTTCAAACGCCGTTGAGGCTGCGTTTACACGAAGTGAGCCCTCTTTGGATGCACAGGGACCGACATCTCTTCGGACACCAGCATCCCCTCTGAAATCGTAAATGGTAGGGAGACCGATATCGGCGGGCGCGCTGAATTCCACGACGGAAGCTCCCCCTCGCGCTGCATGTCTTTGTATTCCCATGCTCGCTCGCGGTGTTCGCAACCCTTCCTGTGCTCGCGGCGACGACGGAGGAAGAGGAACAACAAGATGGCCCCCATGAATAGGAAGAAGACTGTTTGTTGTTTTTTTAGGGGCGCGTGGGAAGGACGGGAGGGGAGGGGGAGAGGAGATTAGTCAGACGTTGTCCTTTTCGAAAGTGCCGACGCAGAGGAGACGTACGAGCCGCACCGACGATAGTCAAGATCACGGCGTTTGAGAGGCCGGAGGAAGTTGATCTCGGGAGCAGAGAACGCCTCTCCGATGTGGTGCCGTTACTATGTCGCGGTGACGTCAAGATGTGGCACAGACGAGAAGATAAAATTTGTAGAGGCCGGGAGGCGCACTCACAGATCTCTCGTGCATGCCGCATTCACCGTTGGGAGGGAGAGAAGCAGGAGAACGGAGGAGAGGATGGGCGGCGAGCGGACGAAGGCCACTGGGACTGTCGACTCTGGAAGAACAAGGTTGTCTCGATTGACGGTCGAGCAAAGACGGAGAGCGAGCTCACGGGGCATATCAACTTTGGGTTCTATCTGGACACGGTTTTTTTTTTTTTTCCTCTTCGAAGGACGGACGAGGGGAAGGAAAGAGAGTAAAAAAGCAGCCCGCTGCCGAGTTGGTCTATTCCCCCGGGGAATAGTCGTAGAGAAGATTTTGGAAAATTAAAAGATGACTTGATGAGGAGAGCGTGACCTCCGCGGGAGGACGGGCAGGGACGAGCTATATAGATGCTCTGAGCATTGTGGACGAGGACGTGCCACGGTGTCGGCGGGATTCTGGTTGTGTTGTTGTGTGTGACGTGTAAAAGCCCAGCCCGCCTCGGGCCACAGACGCGGAGAAACGAGGGGACGGAGCTGCGGCCGAAAAGTGGGTTCGACCACAGCCACAGCCACAACTCACAGTAGCAGGGACGGTGCCGACACACCACGGGGCATCACCGATCTCTTCAAATCGTCACGGTAGGCGCGCCATGAGTGAAAAAGGACGCGAGTAGTTCCCGCTCGAGGACCTCACGCGGACGCAGCGACTCTTTACAAAGTCTGCTCGTCAAGCGCCATGGCAGAAAAGCGATCCAACGGTGGGGATTGAATGGCTCGCTCCAGCGGTGTAAGGACCTGCTTTGTATTCCCCTGGATCGGAGAATAGGAAGATGGAGGTCCGTGGCAATTGTCAAGATCGGTCAGATGCCAGTGCCCCGCTGATGTGAAACAGGGAAAGATACGGCTGTGGTAGGCCGTCTAGCTGGAGGAGCACCAGGCTCTGCTGGATTCCGTGACAGGAGAGCAGTGCTCCAGTGGACCGGACGTCATTTCATGCTCAGGAGGGCGACAAGTTGGAGCCATTCAACAGTTTGCAACTGGACGCTCAAGTGGCAATTGCATCAGCATCAAAAAAAAAGGTTTGAGGTACACAATCGCGGGTAAGAATTTAACCCCTGCGAGCACGCTGGGTACTTTTTTCCATCGCTAGGCTCAACTGTACTGCATCTTGTTGTGCTGCGGTCCTTCAGATTAGCTTCACCCATCAGACGGACCACGTGCACCACCAGAAGGGAAATTATTCGAAAACTTGGTTTCTATGCACAATGTCCAGAAACCATTCTCAGAAACTTCTGCTACAATCACTCGGCTTGGACACCAGCCATCTCTCAGGGGGATGATCGGCGTTACGCCCAAGCTGTGCGAGAGATGCAAAGGCAGCCAATACACAGATAGACATATAAACGCCACACGGCATCACTCGATAGCCGGGACGTTACTCTGAGTGGTGCGGATCAATGTTCCGGGAAGCACTCGGGAATAATACACCAAATGAATGACGAATGACAGTCGGACCGTGTTGGACAGAAGGGGACGGAAGATATATGTCTATAATGACTGTGGGACCAAGATAAGGCCTCAGCGGAGACCCGAAAGCGAGAGCGAAGGAGGAAGGTATGATACATCGACAAACGGATGATACCCTTCCCACCAAGCACTCAGGCTGACGTGTGATACGTGATACAAGCCCCAAGGATCGTCATGCATCGTAAGTAGACAGTGGGTGAGGACATGCCACTTTCGATGATGGCTCGCCAGTGACTGCTCTTTCTCTCCGACCCTCTCACGTTCCCCTCCACCTTAGTTTGCAAACTCCTCCAGCACAAGTGACCACTCCAAGCCATGCTTCCTCCAGACACCCCTCTGCTGCCTCACACACGTCCGGCCCCTGACAAATCGAAACTTGAACGCGAGCAGCGGCGTTCAAGTTTTGAGTTGTCGGCAGCCAGACGCGTCTAAGGCAGCAGAGGGGTGTCTGGACTTGGAGCAGTCACTTGGGCACAGGGGAACACGAGAGAAAGAGAAAAATTTTCCCGGGCAAACGTGCCGTGGTCTGGCCGTGCTGTTGCTGTGAGGAGAGGTCAGAAAGAGCGAATTAAAAAAAATTAAAAATTAAAAAAAGCGCACCGCGTTTGTAAATGCACAGAATTGTCTTCATGGCCATTGGGTGTTCTTGTGATCTTGGCCTGGAGTCGCCACGCGTGCTGGAGAAGCTTTCAAAGCAGAGGGCATTGAGGTGCAAAGGAATATGAGAGCGATCGCCCTGAGGGTAGAGGTGCCATCCTCACGGCCAGGGGCACGTCGCCGTCACAGTGGTCATGGGTCATGGTCAAGATTCGTGGCAGTCGCGAGGTGGCTATGGCCATGCCCGAGTAGTCGTCATTGTCACCACTATAGCGAAGCATGGAGGTGGCGGGGGGGGAAAGAGTCAGCACAAACGTGCCGTTGTCACGGCCAGGGGCACATCGCCGTCACGGCAGCCAGATCGTCACAAGTGGCCATGGGCCATGCTCACGATTCGTGGCCGTGGCGAGGTCTATATAGCCATGCCTGAGTCGTCGTCATCGTCACCACGGCGGTGACACAGGAGAAGGGGGGGGGGGATGGGGGCCAGTGGGTGTAAGCATCAGCCTGCTTGGAAGAAGGGTGATGGGAAGGAGAGGGTGAGAGCCCGCACAAATGCAAATGAAAACGAAAAAAGGCACGGGGGGAAATAAGGGCTCGCGTGAAAAGTCAAGTCGCATAGGGAAAAGGAAACTTGACGGAAAGCTTGTGGGAGTCCTGAAACTGGGGAGGGAAGAGTGGGAAAGAAAAGACGACCGCGCTTAGGGACCAGAAGACATCAAACGTCCGTACGTCGCTCGTGTACAAAGTTGCATCCTGTCTGTTCATCCCTAAGCTCCTCCTCGCCGTCGTCTCGCTCGCCCACGTTGTTGTCTTGCCAACACGCTCGGCGCCCGCCCTTCTCCTCCCGCCTCTCTATGGGATCCTAGGCATTGAGGAGGAGTATTGGAGTCTATCGGCCCAACGCCTCGGCAGCTGTTCCTTATCACAACCCACATACATGTGTGTAAGGATACTGTTCTAGCTCTCTTACTTACCACTTTCATGTCTAAGCTCTCTCAGGCTCAGCCAGACTGTTACCCTGTAAACATCATTACTGTCTTGTCTCGTCTTCTCTATTATCACCATCGTCACTCACCATCCAGTGATTTCTATCGTCTACACCATTCAACCTTGTCCCGTCCCCGTCCACTGTATCATTCGCCGCTGCCGCTGCCGCTTCAGCCTCCTCTGTCCCCGTCATCATCCCTGTCCATCATATCGCCGCCGTCTATCTCGCTGCCGCCGCCTTGTCAAAGGGTTTTATCTCTATCATCATCCTATCAAAGTCCCCTTGGGCAATCTCTATCGTGAAAGTCCCCTCTTTGGGCAGTCGCCTCTTGGGCCAACAAACATGTCTTAACTCTCGCTCCACACCCTCACCTCTTCCAGGCGAGTTTCGAAACGCCCACCTCGCTCATCCCGTCCATCGTCACTATCACATCACCACCACGTCCGCGCACACCTCGCTTCTCTAGCCTCGGTTCCACCTGTCGTCGCCCCGGAGCCCGGTATTGCCGCTGCAGTCCCAGAAGCGCGCATCCCCGTCACCGCCGCCGCCTCCTCAGCCGCCTCTGCCACCAGCACAGTCACTCCACTCCCTGCCTCGTCCGTCATTGCGGCCGTCTCTGCCGGGCCAGCTTCCACATCCTCACCGTCGCGTGCCGCCGTCTCTGTCAGGTCTCAGCCTTGTCCCACTCCCATGTCTCCTCATCAGTCCCCGCACTGCCCACATCGTTGACTAGTCCACCACTCCTTGCCAGAGTCAAGGAGGAGTATCACGTTCCGACGTCCTCCGTCCCATTTCGTGATACCCACATACTCATCGTTTTCAACCCCATCGGTTTCAACGTCCTTCCCCACCGTGTCGCTGCACTCTAAATCTGTTCCGGCGCCACCCTCTCGATGGCACGTGAGATATTTCTCTTGATGATCAAGAAAGGCCCACGCGGCCCATCATCCATCAAGAGTGGGTTTCGGGGGTGATGGAGGTGGGGGCATAGGCTCATCTGCGGGTGCGACCCAGAATCCAGGAAGGCGCCCCACCGGTTGGGACGCGCGCGGGACCGTCAATCACACGGGGAGTCCTGCGAGTGCGGTGCTACGCGAGGGCCGCAGTACAGATAGATACACAGGCACGATGGATGGACGCCAAGCCGTATCACTCGATCACGGGGGGGCGTCGGGGCGGAACGCGCCGAACGGCCGTCACATTGTGAGCGAGCGACAAGATGCAAAGAAAAGTGGGGACGCGCGTGCGTGCGCCCGGGACCCGGAATGGACGAGAGACTGATTCAGAGAGACAAGGAGCCGTGTAAGGTGGAGCGAATGGCGAGAGCACGGGTGCGGCGGCAGAGCAGGGCGCTCAGGCCGTCTTGTCACGAGCGCGGATCGGGATCGGAACGCACGCTGACGACGGCTGACCGCCTCTTTGGTTTTGTCGTCCCAGGTGCGCCGTAAGCGTAAGCGCTCGGCGGGCGAGGACGTGGCACCCTGGAGGCTGGCCACGGTCGGGTCCTCCATGCGATGAACGTACGTACTGTTCGCCAGCGGCGGCTGCTCTGTTCGGAAACGAGACGAATGGGAAATGGACGCATTCGAACGCCCGAACTCGAGGCTGTGACGTTGCACGTTGCTTGGTTTCCCTCCTCCCAGCCTCCAAAACCACCACCGCCCTCTCAACCCCAGGCCGACCCCGCGCTCGCGCCTCGATCGATCTACACTGGCCGGCCATGCCTTGACTGGGTCTTGAATTAAGGATTGAACGACGACGTGCTTGCTGTGCCTCGCGAGAAGCATCAACGCCACAAAGTGCGTCAACACTTCAGTACACAGGCGAGCGTGATCATGAGGCAATCTACCGACAGATGCCTCCATATTGCGTTGCTGATTCGATCAGAATTTTGTCTCGTGTCGACCTATGATCGGAAAGATGGGATTCGCCAAGGAGGATATACAAGCCAATGTCTGCTGTTCCGGTTCCCTCCCACTTGCCACGTACTACTAGGTACTCGTCGCCGACGATTCCTACGCCGCCGTCTTGTTCTCATACCTCGACGGCTCGCATAGCTTTCATCTTGAATCCACGACCCCACTCGTAACAACAAATGCGCGCTCCATCTGTCTTTGCCATTCTCTGCCCCGTCGTTGACAGCACCCCGGCGTTCGCGCTTTCTTCGAGTTTTGCTGCGTACGCCCACCTCTGCAAGTTCTGATGTGTCGCTAAAGACGAGCTCACCTTGCAGAGCCGTGCCCGGTACTGACCACCCACGGGGGGAACAGCGAGGATCCGCGTCGCGGCGCCTAACTTCACCGCAACAATCAAAGCAGCAGGATTCACCGCAGAAGCAGGAAGAGCGTGGGACGTCGCAAACAGACATAGACGCGCTGGAAGAGGAGTTCAGGCGCCTACGACTGAGTTGATCATAGGTATGCAGAGTTTCTCACGCGTACGCGTACGACAGCGCTCATCTTTCGTCCGCTCCACAGGGGGCTCCGTGATGCGTTCAAACTCATTGATGAACGAGTGAGCCGAGAGCTGGCTACAAGCGCACACAGGCTGTGGAGGCTCAATCAAAGACACATCTTGAAATGTTGAAACGAGTTTATGTTCGATGCGTCCTCCAGAGGACGGTGATGATGGCCCGTTCAGCAACCTTTTAATAAGATCATAACACCCTTATCGTTGTGCACCGAGGCAACGGGAGAAGACGGGGTCAAGGCGTTGAGAACTAAGTTCCCGGCCCACCAGTGACCATGGCCTCTCAGAGGTAGCGTTGACGACCCTGTATTGATCGAGTGGGACTTGACAGCTATTTCGGCGCTACCTCCCTAGCACGTGGGATTTTCTCTGATGGAAGGGCCCAGACAGTCCATCATGCATGGGCAAGCGGTGGATGTGGGAGTACATGCTCATTTCAGGTCGACCAGAGATCCAGGTAGGCGCCCAATGATTGAGACCCGCGCGTGACCGTCAATCCGATGGGAGGACGAGGGTGCTACGGCATTGCGAGGACCACAAGGTTCAAGAACAGTCGAGACACACAGCACGATACACGGGCGCCCCACGGTATCTCTCGATTGCCGGGGCGGGCAGTGACACTCCGTGTAGATGGCATCGGTGCGGCGACGAGTGTGCGGATAAAATTTCCGAGCGGGCGCTATAGAATACACCGAATGGTTATTAAATTATGAATGACAAGGCTGTTGGGCTGTAGGGAACGGAAAATGGACACTCGGACCGACCGAGACTGAGACGAGGGCCCGGTTAGGGAGAGCGAATGGTGTTCCTTGAATGTAGCGGTAGGCCCAACTGTCAAGGGTGGACGACTTCCTCTTTGGACGAGACAGACTCGCCTTTGCAATGCATCAAACGAACAACACTCCGATACTTGTATCAAGTGCACCATAAGCAGTCGGTGGGCGAGGACGTGGCACTCTCGAGGCCCTCGGCCGGGTCCTCCATGCGATGAACGTGCTGTTCGCCGGGTGGCTGCTCTGTTCGGAAACGAGATAACGGGGTAATGTGAAAAATGAAAGCTTGGACTCGAGGCGGGTACTGCGGAAAGAGGAAAGGTTAGAGCCACTGGGATGGATGGATCCTCGTTGACAGCAGCAGTTCCAGTCAGTCAGTAAGGTTTCAATTGGCGCGCTCGTGTATTGTGAGGAATTTCAACAAGGGGAAAAAAAAAAAATAACAAAAAAAACGTGCCGAGGGAGGAATATAGTAGATTGGATATTGAGTAGGTCGACGATTGGAAAGAAAGCCGAGGGAAGGGATGAGGGGGGAACAAAAACAAGAGACTTTGGGGGGGCCGGAAGAGAACCGAACGAATCAGACCAGGCATCGATTTTTTTTTTTTGTATTTATTCGAGTCGTTCCACAGCCCAGCAAATTCAAATCGCTTTCCCCCCCTCACCAACCATGGCTCCCGTCGCTGCTTCCCCCACCCCAGTCATCGTCTCTCTCCCACTAGCACCCCCCACCGGTCCCCCAAAGGACAAGGCTGCTGCTCGCAAACGCTTCGAGGCAGTCTATGCCACCGTCCGCGATGACCTCCTCGCCGACTTCCGCAAACACAACATGCCAGAAGAGGCCATCGAATATTACCGACGCGTCCGTTCTTCCACCCACCCATGCCTCCCGCAAGCCTCCTGACCCAAACCCCACAGAGCATGGACTACAATGTCCCGGGTGGGAAACTCAACCGTGGCCTGAGCGTCGTCGACTCGGTCGCCATCCTCAAGGGTCGCGACCTCAACGAGACAGAATACTTCAAAGCTGCCGTCCTCGGATGGGCTGTCGAATGGGTTCGTTTCTTTTTTAAAAAAACATCCCTCTCGCGCCACGGTGCCTGGCTGATGGACGGCTCAAGCTCCAAGCGTACTTTCTCGTTGCGGATGACATTATGGACGCGAGCATCACCCGTCGTAGCCAGCCATGCTGGTACCGGGTAGACGGCGTTGGGCTCATGGCTGTGAATGATGCCCTCATTCTGGAAGGCGCGATCTTTCAGATGATTCGCAAACACTTCCGTAACGACCCGTTTTATGTTGATCTCATCGACCTTATGCACGAAGTACGTCAACTCGCTTTCCTCTTCCTGACCTCTCCGTGTAACCCGCGGGCCACAGGTTTCATATCAGACCGAAATGGGTCAGTTAGTTGACCTCATCACCGCCCCAGAAGATCGGGTGGACCTGTCAAAATTCAATCTCTCGAGGTACGCTCTTCTCACTCCCGCGCGTAGCGTTTTCCTCACGATCGGCAGACACAAGACAATTGTGCTCTACAAGACTGCCGTCTACTCGTTCTATCTCCCTGTCGCGCTCGCGCTTCTCCTTTGCGGTTTCCCCGTCGAGAAGAAGAACGAGTCTGATCCCGACTATTACAAGCTTGCCCTCGACATTCTCCTTCCCCTCGGGGAATACTTCCAGATCCAGGACGACTATCTCGACTTTGCCGGGACGCCAGAGCAGATCGGGAAGGTCGGCACCGACATCATGGACAACAAATGCTCGTGGTGCATCAACACCGCGCTCGCGCACGCGAACCCCACACAGCGCGCGATTCTGGATGCCAACTACGGTCGCAAAGATGCGGATGCGGAGGCACATGTCAAGCAGGTCTTCCGAGAAGTAGGTGTGGACGCGCTCTACGCGGAGTACGAGTCCAAGGCATACGCGCGCATCAACGCACTCATCGATGCCGTTCCGGAGGTGACGAGCCCCTGTGGTGAGGCTGTGCTGCGGCGCGCCATCTTCCGCGTCTTCCTGGAGAAGATTTACAAACGCACAAAGTGAATCGACGATGCTCTCTCTCCTATACCCCTTCGTATTCTCTCTCTCCCTCCACACCTTCGCAATGGCATGTTTTATTATAGATAACAATACACATCTGCAAATGCTCTCATGATCAACCCTATGTGAATGTTCGATTCGAATGAGACGGTTTCAACTCTGTTATTGTTCTCGACGTGCGGTTCGGGATTCAAACCGGCCCGGGTCGTTCCCAGGGCCAATACTACTTCTCCCCCCTGGGAATAGCCAAACGGAGCCCACCACAGCCGCCACGACACCGATGTTGCTTTGCTTTGCTTTGGAAGAGATGGAGAATACTCCGGTTGCCTCTCGCGTGAACTTCCACAATAGCATGACGTCCGAAGGAGCATACGGACGCGAAAACGCCTGTCCCGTTACGCGCGCTGCGGAGTGGTCCCCATCACGCGTCCCTCGCGGTCCCGCAAAACGATCCGTTTCCTCTTTTTTTTCGCGGCAGGACCGTGCACGCCGTGGAAGCAGCGCTGCCCGACAGGTTATCGTCTCGTCCTGAGCGGCGACACGCCAACAAAGCAAGGCAGATGTACGACACTTGTAAGACGCAAGTGATAAGCTTGCCGTCACGTCGTCGGATCGCGCGCCGGCGCCGGCGCGGCAGGCAGGGACCCGCCGTCGGGAAGGCGGCAAAGATGACGCGGACGGCGGGATGCCCGTGTTCGCCGAGGACGGGGGCCCCTTTCCGTCGTCAGGGTCAGTCAGGGGTCAGGGTCAGGGAGGGAGCTGAAAACCGTCGGCCAGGTTTTGAGCTCGTTCGTCCCCGATGGCGTTCGGACATCGAAGGAAAGGGGGAGGGGAAGGGACGGGTGCTCTCCGTTCGCTCTCCAAACGGTTGGACATCGGGACGGAGGTGCGTGCGTCGTCGCGGACGCGTTGGCCCCTCCGCAGCCCTGCTGATCGGATGACGGTCATGAATAGACCAGATCCCCATCGATGCGAGACCCCCTCCGAGCCAGTGCGAGTACCGTACAGTGGTCGGCGTCGTACGATATTCACAATATCAGACCAGATCCACCCTTTTTTTTGTTCCGTGCCGTCTCATGCCATGTGCTGTGCACAACGTGAGGCCGTGCGCGTGAAGAGCTTCGGACAGACCCCTCATTCGGACACATCGAATATCTCTCTCACTTTGCCCACCAAACTGCCTCAAACTTCGTACATACATTCTATTAAGTATATTGAACATTTCTATGGTATGTTTCCTCCATAATTCTCAGTGCTAGGAGGGTCAGAAAATAGGCAGATGTCACGCCTGCCGATTGATGCCGCGTCGGAGATCAAATGCTCTCAATAATCCCATTGCACTGCACCGTTTTCGCGTCTTTCACTCGCATTTCACCAAGGTCACTCACTGCCCATGCCTGCCAAAAGGCACCATAGGATGAGAAAGCCATTGATGCATGTACATACTACTGGCATCCACAGGATGATGCTCAATTTTGACACCCAAAAATCATTCGTTGCCTAACATTAATCCACAGCGATAGTACTTCATCAGGCCTATATACTCATGATCAATATAGTAGTTAGCAAAATGCAGAGTTTCGAGGCGAGGATTGGGTGCGGAGGGTTGATATCGGAGGTTGAAATCCATTCATGGGTGTTGTGACGACCTGTGACTGTCCGATTGAGGGGTCTGTCCGAAGCTCGGGTTAAGCACAGTAGTAGGTTTCTCTCTCAAGCGTGTTGAAGCTGCTCGTTCGGGTTCTTGCGCACATCGGGTCCCATTCGTCGCGGCTCACTTGTTGAGCGGGCATTACACCCCCTTATCTTGCTAGATCCAGGATTGCAGGACTCTGATTACAACTCTGTGACAATCTGCTTCCATGTATGGCAGGGACATCATGACGGTGTACCCTTCCGGAGACATCTTTATCCCTGACATCGAGGACGTCCTCCTTACCGCATTTATTATCTCAATGGAGAACGACGGAAAGAATCGAGCCCAACTCGAGTGGACGAACACCTATACTTTCGTCGACAACTTCGTTCGCCATCGTTTATGGCATGACTCGGTCAATGGCTGGCCCAGGGATACCTCTCAATTCTCTGGCACTGTGGGCAATGTGGTGCATGACTGATAAAAGTGCGCCTTGCCTTTACCCCCTCCGTCCTCCTTGCTTTTCCCTGACCTGTTTGTCATCCCTCCAGATGTCCTCGAGAGTGAAACCTCCGATGACCACAGGCGCGAGTATATTTCGTCCTTTTCTCAGAAAGAGCACATCGCGAGTCGGGGTGGAACCCCACTACTGTCCCTGGATCGCTAAATCACCACTTTCCTATCCCACATGTCATTCAGGGTAAGTCTATCACGAGTTTCAAATCGAATCGCCAAGTTCGTGCGTCCCGTTCGCAATTTACGAACAAACTCATTTATCACCTTCGTACGTGTCTGGACGAAACTTGTCCAAATGGTCCGCGTACGTCCTAGAACCACTCACATACAAAACAAGTATCGGGATTCGTGACTGCTCACTAGATATCGGCGTCGATCACGACGTCAGTGGCAGCATCCCATTCTCGTTTTCTCTCGGACTCATGAGAACCGACGCGGGGCATCCTGGTCCTCCTTCTCATGTTGGCATTTGAGATGGCCAGATCCGAACCCTCCCTCCATCTCGGCGAGAATATTGTAGGTGAATACACTGGTCGTTCGAGGAACAACCACCGCCGACAACGAGCCCTTTGATCTGACCAGTAACTGACCGTTCACGATCAGTCCACGTCAGGTTTCAGCAGGCGATTCGTGATCCTCTCGGACTGGGGACCGAGCCTATCTATATCAACCCCACGCTACTGCCCACGAAGCCTTGCGGACTGGACCCCTGGCAGCTCGCCCGCGAGGGCTCTCAGTCGAAACTGGCACTCGTTGCCGTGGTCCGCGGTCAGCAGCGCGTATTCAAAAATAAAAAATAAAAACAGAAGGAAAGGAAAACGCACCCGACAGAGTCCAAAAAAACTCGCCGATGATACCGCGCCCACGGCCAATGGCCGTGCAGCGGGTTTTTCACCGTCGTCGTCGGAACGCGTGCAGCGACCGAAGGAGTTGAGCTGGCTGGAGCTGCGCCTGCGCGGGGAGGGAGGGACCGGTTGCGCGCGACGTAAGACATTACGCGCGTTCGCGAGATTGCGTTCATCGGCGACGCCTTGCCGGGCTTTGATGTCGCGCAGGACGCGTGTGTTCGTTCGGGGGTTGGCATAGTATTTTTGGCCGCCTGCTGCTGCTGGCGCTGCGCAGCAGCGGGCTGGTGAGCGATCAGCTGAGCCACGTGGACTCTACTCTGGAACTTCGACGACGACGCTGATCGTCCTTGAAGGAAAGCCGCTGTCAGGAATACTTCGGAGAGCGAGCCAAGCGGGTCTTACAGCGGGGCGCAGGCAGACCTTTCGTAGCTTGTTTGGCAGCTTACTTCGCCATGACGCAAGTCCACTCTGTAGGCGACTTGCCGGTTTCGGGTTCTGAGGTTCACTCTGAGGTTCACTTGGCGTGGCTGTCCTGTTGACAGAGGGTGACTGATGCTGAAGCACATGCGTTGAGTGACAACGAACAAGGATATTTACGACCGCATCGCAACGGATAGCAAAGACATTTCCCACGGGGGAACCAATGACTGCCCGCTATGCATTTAAAATGATACGAAGTCAAGCACACTCAATACCTCGTTCGTCCTTGAAGCCACATCACATTCTAGTAGTTGCTATGTAACGCATTGAGCGTATTCCCCAACACCCGCCTATCATCATCTATCGTAATCATAGAATCAGCGTCCTCCTGTCGCCCAACCGTCAACTCCGTGGTGAGCAGTCCGGTTGGATATTGTGCGTCTCCAACTCTGCCCCCCCCCCCGGTCAAAATCTAATAGCATCACCTTTTTCCATGACAAAGGATGTTGGGCTCGCGTAGGTCCCCGTGGACGAGCCCGTGATTGTGGAAGGATTCCCATGAGATTCCATAGGTCTTGAATCCGCTTGTCACAGAAAAGCGCTCGGTCTGGTGACGTATAGGGAGATTCAGATGGGAAAATGGGTTCCATTGGCAGTGGCGAACCAACCTCCTGGGGGTCGCTCAAAGCCGAGAATCTTTGGGGCACGAAACTCGTGCAGTTCGATCGAGTACCGTTGCGAAAACCTCACAAAGATTTCTTTGCCTTTTGGCAATGTACAGGTGGTGGTATTGTAGTCCTGCCTGTTGGGATAGAGCTTAACAATTCGAAATCGGAGCTTGCCAGATCGCGCTACGTCAACGCCGAGAGTTTGGTTTGGGGTTAGGGCCAGGATCAAGTGAGATCGCAGTGACTGCGTTGATGAAGAGCTCTGCCTCATCATCTATGCGTCGTGACAGATCCAATGCGCCATAAAAGGCAGCATAGAGGTTCTGTCGATCATCATCATGGACGGCTGATGGGATACACGACAATATAGGGGTGAGGCTGACAGCGCCAAAAGCCGTGAAGAAAAATGACGCGGACATATGGACCTCGTACGCAAGTCAGGCTTGTACCATAGGAGACCAAGAGACGTTAGGCTTACCAACAACTGTCAGGCCGAGACACGGCACCCTCCACCGAAACGCCTTCCCTCGTCTCACTGTTGTATGAATCTGCGATTTGACGACATGGCTGAGGAGCTCGACGGCGGGTATCGATCTCGAGTCAGCGAGCTCGTTTGTAAACTCTACCTCGCACGATGCTGCGCCGTGTGGCCCGATAAAGTGACTATCCGATCGGCCATTGAGAATAGCGGCCGGCATTAGGGATGGACAGCCACGGTCACGAAAGGCAAAAATGTTGTTCAAAGTCGCCAGGCCCTCGTCCCTCCGGCTGGCCTCATCCTTGTACAACTCGGTCAACGCTTCAGAGAAAGAATGGACGGCCGCTTCCAGACGACCCCTCATCCTAGTCGGGGCGCGTGTATTATGCCGGCCTTTGAAGATGTCGTGAAAGTGACCGAAGCCTTTATATAGGAGGGGGGAGAGGAGGAACCACATCAGACACGGGACGGTCGTCCAGAATTCTTTTGAGTTGGGTTTCCTTGTATTGACCTGTAGCTGACCTGAGATGCCGCAATGGAATAAAGTGGATGCTGCTGAAGAAGAGCAAGATCGATCCCGTCATCCCGACGAGATCTCTCGCCAAGGACCGTTTCTGACCGGATGAGTGTTTGGAACAGCACGATGGTGGGATAAATGGGGAGCGAGGAATGAGCATAATGTCATCAGCAACGCTCACATGGATTCACTGAGTCTTCGGAAGCTCGACAATGATGCTAATCGTCTTCAAGGACAATTAGCATCATTGTCAATTGAAGAAACCGGCGTCTGGAATGCGTCGGAGAGCGGGAGAGACGCCTTCAGCGGCTGTCCAACCTCCGCGGCTTGTTGAGCAGTTTGCGCAAGGTTCTCGTCATCAGATAGATTGAGATGATAGAGGACGAGTTGGCCGGTGTCAACGTCTTTGAAGCGGTTAGGAAAAATGGCATTTTTCAATCGTCAACGGTCTCCGACTTGTCAATATCGAGTCGCCTAGTTCAATAGAATACACAAGCAGCTTGAGAATTGAGTGGTTATCGATAAGAGTGTGTATGACAAGTCGCGGATCGAGCCGTTCTACTTCGAGTCCTAGTAGGGCTTTCCTTGCCTTTCTAGGCAGCGATTGCATGTCAAGATGCTTTCAGATCGGTGTTAATCTATAGATAAGGCATGTATAAAGGTATACCAGTCGTCGTGGATTTACCCTCATCTGATGTAAGGATCCCCGTGCCTCTGGTAAAATGCTGCCGGGTCGGCCCAGGATACTGGAAGGGGCATACAAGCATATTTTAATCCATTTGCGCTCGCAAACACTATAATATATGCAATTTATTTCATTGATTGCGTGTAATGACGGGAACTTTCCGTGACATGAAAATGCGGCACCACCTTTACTGATTGTCACCGGGAAGATTTGAGTGGAAAAGATGACAAACTTGGTGAGGCGGGAAGCAGGTGAGACGGGAGGGTGCATACATGAGGGAATCGGCAAGTCCAGCTCGGAGGAAGGGGGATGGGAAGAGAGGTGAGAGGGGTGAGAATGAGAATAAGCCGACACAGAAAACGCACTGCTCGCGGGAAAACACAGTGAGCCACTCGAGGCCGAGCCTGTACCCCGCCCATCACTTCTGGAGGGCTGGACGACACACGCACCCCAAGTTGGGTCACTGAGATAGACCACTCTTTCGCCGTTGACCTGGTAGTATTACTCAGGAGAAGTGTGGCGAGGTGGTTTGCGCAGGTCCCAGAGATCGTCGGCAAGAAAGTGTTGGGTCACTCGGAACAATATGTGAAGCATGCAGGTTTGTTTTGATGGGTAAAAAGCGACGGAGAGTGAGATTCCTCGGAGATGATGGCACACACCTTTTTCACCATGAACAATACCTACGGCGTGTCGTCGTCATCACGGTAGGCCCTGACGCCGACGTTGACCTTCTGTGGGTAGGGGATCACTTGGTAGGCAGCGGTGAGCTTGAAAATGCTGTCGTCGCGCGCGCGTGTGAGTGTGCCTCGCTCAATATGAAGGGCTCAAGCGCACATCCCAGTCAGGGAGTGATGGGAAGAAGAGGGGGGAGAGGACGTCGCATGGGGAAAGCTAGTGAGAATTTGGGAACTGGCAGGTTTGGGAAAATGAGAAATACGCGAAAACAGAAAAAGAGACACGTCGTTCAACGCATGAAAATCACGCACAAGGGAAAACACACATCGCGTGCCATCAGGGTTTCCAGTGAGGGGGATTGACCCGTCGTGTGTGGAGGGAGCTTAGATAGAAGAGAGAAACCCACCAAAGCGAAAGAAAACCCGTTTCAGGGCACGAAATGGCTGGTACATATTCGACAAGTGGGGACAGGTCCAGGGAGGCAGGTCAGTCATGCCAGAGGGTAAGGCCAGCCGTACTTGAGGGAACTGGCATGTGGGCACAGAGGTAGTTTGGGACCATGGGGAAAGGAGTAATGGGAAGGACGGGAGAGGGAAAGGAAGAACAGGAAGAGAAGGTGGAAAACGTACTCAACTATCATACTGTGGGTCACTGGGAACTCGGCAGTTCACCCGGGCTGGGTGGGTACATCACTGGCCTCACTAGTAAATGACTATGTAGCTGTATGCCCGATGACTGACTGACTAGTGCAGCCAACACACAGACCACAGCTTGGCACTCATATTGCCCGACAGGGTTTTGAAACGTGGGTATCGACGCGGCAATAGCAGTAGTAGCGGTAACCATGGGCGAAGGGGGGCAACAGGGGGATGCGGACTGGGTTGTACTGTATAGATAAGCCTGAGAGAAGTGTGAACCCTGCAGGGTTCAGTCAGCGCCACTACGCCGCTTTGTTTCAGCCTCGGTGCCTCACACTTTCAATTATGCTTGATGATGATAAGGGGCCAGGCACTGCATTCGAGCTCTCTCTTGACTCAACGTTCCGACAGTCGTCTCCATCCACGCCCCTTTTATACTCTCCCCTCCATTTCGATCCTTTCGTGAAGCGCAGGCGACCTCGCAAACGCCTGCAGACACAGACCCAAAAATAGTGGGGGATTACCACCTTTCGGAACGTTCGCATGATCACCACTGGCACTCAGAGACGCCATGTCCGGTCTGCCCGCAAACACGTCGCCGCCAAAGACGGCCCGTGGGCGGTGAGCATAGCAGAACATCGCCATGGCCCGTCTTCCTATACCATCTACTTCTACTGTGCGTATCAAACCGTTCACAGTGTTATTCCTATCATCCAACTTCGCGAGCTTCGTCGGCTGACCGATCCTTCACTAGCGCCAACACGCAACCTCACGCTCAGCCGCTCTGCACGCGAGATTGTCGAGCTCCATTGCCACCTCCGTGATGCTTATCCGGGCATCCCACACCCAGCATTTCCCATCCATTTCGCGACTTCTTCCATCCCGCACGCGCTCCCGCGCCTCACCGCTTTCGTCGGCAAGCTGACGAGAACCTGTAGCGAACCTCAACGGCCGCTCACGATGAGCCGCCTCAGCCCCGACCGAATTGTGGACTCAGGCTCCGCAGCTACAGCAAACACCGCCCTGTCATGGTACCTGACTGCGCTCTCGAATGATCCTTTCTTCCGTCAGGTGCCCCCTTGGAAGAATTTCGTCCGTGTGCGCACAGGGGATCTCGAGAGTGTGCCTAAGGGGCGAACCTTTGGTCCCGTTAGCCCCGATGTCCACGTACCAATGCCTGCCTCAAGCTCCAATGCCACTGATATCCAAAAGTCGCGCGCCTTGGACCGTGGGGTGCACTATGGCGTAGTGCGTGGACCACGAGGGATGGCCTCATCCGAAGACGGGTCCTCTCTCAATTCCTTACGCGAACACCGCACAAACAGCAGACACTCCGGGTCTACCTTGCGCGCTGACGAGAATGTCCCGTTCCAGGTACAGGTGTCAGACTTTGAGATTATTAGTGTGCTGGGAATCGGATCAAAGGCCAAGGTTCTCCTTGCACGCCACAAAAGTCGTTCGACCGGGTGTGTGTATGCCCTCAAGGTGGTCGCCAAGCGACGCGTACTTGCATATCAAGAGCTACGGTGCACTCTCACAGAGCAGGCCGTGTTGCGCCGCATGGTCAATGAGGGGATGAACTTGTTTGTGGTGAAACTTTGGCTGAGTTTCCATGATCATGAAAATTTATACATGGTCATGGTGTGTCCAGCATGCATGTGTATGCGCCCGCCTTGTGTGTTGACATGTTCTATTTCCAGGACTTCTGCCCTGGTGGAGACCTTCGAACGCTGCTAGATCGCAAGGGCTGCTTGAGCCATAACCTCTCCCGTTTCTACGCAACCGAACTCGTTGAGGGTCTCGAGGGCCTGCACGCGGCAGGTATCATCCATCGTAACCTCAAGCCGGAGCACATTCTCATCGACAAGGATGGTCACATCAAACTATGTGGCTTCGGGAAGTCCAGGGAGTTCCGATGGGATGCCGCCTCCCCGGGCTCGCCAGGCTGGGCCAATGACAGTGATAAGGACAAGTCGTCATTGCAGTCGAATCATACCGACACCACGAGTTCACTTTGTGGTACAGCAGCGTACTTCGCACCAGAAGTTATCAGGGGCTTGCCATATAGCTACGCGATTGATTGGTGGAGTCTTGGTACGATTCTGTACGAAATGCTGACGGGAATCGTGGGCGTCTTCCTTCTATCCGCCACAATCATCTATTGACACCTTCTCCTTCATACGGTAGAGGCCTTTCGACGCGGCCAATCTGCCTGACATGTATGATCGAATCCTCGAAGATGAGTTGCGGTTCCCAGACGACAAAATCACAGACCAACCTACGCGGAATTTCATTCAACGAGTAGGCTTCTAGTATTCCGTCTCGAGGTGGTGTCTTTGGCTGATCAGCACTTAGCTGCTGCAACGTGATCCAGCGTTGCGCCTCGCCGAGCCACAGATAAAACGCCATCGTTACTTCTTGATGATGTACGTGTGTCCAATGAACTCGTGAGACCGTCGCTGACAGGAAATGTTTACTCCCTGAAGGGATTGGTCCGATGTGCATTACCGACATCTGAGACGTTCGTGTGCCCCGTCCGACATGTGATATATTACTGACATTTTGCGCAGCCCTATATGTTCCTCCACTTGACCACTCAAACCCCAAAGATACTCAGAACTTTCACGAGGCTTTCCTCGGCATCAAGCCAGTAATTTGCGATGCATATGACCTGGACATGGAGCACGAGTGGAGGCGGACATCCTTGGAATCGACCGATAGTGTGGACACAATAGCAACATCCTTTCATCCTCACGGCTCCCCAGAGCACATACCCCATGACACCGAAGACGGCGACTATGAGGAGTATTCCTTCAAGGATCAGTATCCCGTCATTATCGGTGATGAGCAATGGGTCCCTGCAATGGAAAAGGATCAGTCGGGTACTGAGATCATCGAAAAGGGTGTCCCTGGGTTTGATGTCTCTTCCGAGCAAGCAATGGTCGAAGGGTTGCAAATGGCATTTCGGCTATCCACGCCCCCCCTCCAACAGATCTCTGCGTTCTCCATCCCCGAACCTCTTTCAGCTGACACCATCGCAACCCTAGCCTGTGGAACCCCTTCCGTGATCACTGATATCCCGATCCAGGCGCCAGCGCCACCGACCCCATCAACAGACCGGCCAGGTGCAAACGCGGTGACGGCGGCGCTCTCACGCCACCTCACCGTCCCGATGCACATCCCGCGACGCCTCCTGCGAAACGTCAAACGCAGTCGTCACGAGTCGACAGTCGCTCCGGTGCCCGGCGACGTTCCGGACCGCAACGACGACGACGATTTGGAGGCGGTCCACGGCGAAGAGTTCGACAACGGTCCGCGGGAGTTGCCCAAGGTCGAAGGCGGGAACCACAACGGCCCGCGTTCGATCAAATCGGTCAGTCGTCTTGACTCTGCGGTCAGTGATGGCCACCACCGGTACTGAACTGATGAGATGAACGGCCAGGTCTCAAAGGCTTCATTTTCCACGAGCCGGAGCAGCACCGCTCGTAGCAGATCCCGGGAGGGGTAGTCGGTGCACGACGGTGACAGACAGAGCCGAAGACATTCGGTCGCTGTTATAGGCCATGTATGACTTTATCGTGGCTTATGCATTTTTCTTGGCATAGACCGTTGGCAAGTTTCGAATTGTCGACCAAGGGAGCATACTATACATCGTGCTTATTACCATGAATATGTCCAAATGCACAGGAGGAAACAAAATCTCTGGTCAACTGCTTCTCAACTATTGCAATGCTCAATGCCCGTGAGGGGATGGCCAACAACTCAGCTGAGATGATGGTAGTGTAGTGTTCTTTGGCTTCACACCAGAAAGAGTCTTTGACATTTCATGGTGGGTTGTTAAGATCAGATTGATCTTATCTCTGACTCTTAGTGAAAGAGTTGCTTGATATAGTTCAAGCACTAGACTTCAATTCCTTTGATATTATCTCAGGAAGAATTGATGTAAGAGAAGAGAGGGACCTCTTTCACTTAGAGTGCTTCAATAGACTGTTATAGAGTTTTGACAAGATAGTTGTTTCTTGTTTAAGAGAGTAAGTCGAGCGTAAGGCTCGACTTCTCAGTACCACAGACTATTTATATGATATCTCCACAACTACTGATCCGATTTGTACGAAACTTGGGGTGTACATAGCTGAGAACCAGTAGTATCCAAATACGTAGAGCGCAATTCGAGAATGTCAGGAATGACTCACACATGAGTCATTCTTTCCTAGTATCTGTCATCAATCAGTAAGTAATGAGTAAGCCATTACTGATCAATCAGTAAGCAGATGAATGAGTAATCACTAAGCCAAATGAATAAGCACACATATGAGTAAACAGAAATGAGTCAGCGGAACATAGGTAAGCAGATGAGAATGAGGAGACACAAGAATCCTAACATGGGTTGAATTACCATAAAAAGTGATTGTGTTGGCAAGAGAATTGGGACTTCAATCATGCATTAACAGATGTAATTTAGTTATACAAGTGAGTTATTAATAAGATAACTCCATACCTTTTTCCCCTACCAAAAAAAAAAAGAAATGCTATCACATTTCCCATTGATTGGTGTGCCATCTGCACCATCTGCCCATTTTGGCCTGAGTGCCCCTTACCTAGTATCTCTCTCACGGAAGATCATATCATCATTGCATGATCTCACATGTAGCCTTGAAAATGCTAATCAAACAGTGGAGATTGTTGAGGCCACATGGGCCACCAAATACAGTTTGGCAGCCACAATTATTGCTGTTTTCAGCACACTTGGCACAGCACTTGAAACCACAAATTTGGTGCAAAAACCCCCTTCAACATGCAAGGTAAATATCTCCCTCATTTGTGCTTGGATTTCAACAGAACTTATATCCCCTGAATTGCCTCAATGAGGGCTATCTATCCTTATATTTTTCATGAGATTTGAGCAAGAATTGGTGAAGCTGGACTCAGGCAGCCTGGACGCATATGTTACACACATTACAACTAAACTTGGTCATTGATCTTTCTTATTTCTCCCTCAAAGTGCACCCAAAGGCTGTGTTGAGGCAGCCCAATAGTGTTTTTGACCCAAGAGGTTTTGTGTGCATGCAAGAGGTTTTGTGTGTATGCAAATTATGTCCTTGAGTCATAATCTGATCATCTCCATTGTCAGAACTCACTGTTGAACAATCCAGGTCAAGAGTGAGACAGAAGCTCAGAGACAAGTCGATTGAGTTTGAGAACAAAGTTGGTGAAGAGCATGGTCCAAACAAGTAGCAAGTACCAGAGAGGAACTGGTACTGGCTGTAAGAGATGGTCATGGAAGGAGAGGGCCAGAGTGTACTAGATAGGGCAGTCGCAAAGGAGTACCCTCAGTAATTAGAGTGCCACAAATCAAATGGACAGTCTGAAGACTGTCTGCTACTTTATTGAGTACTTATATACTACAAGGGAACTGCTAAATAGAGAACAAGTCATAACCTTATTATCAAGCACAATTGATGGATGAGTAAGAGGTCAGAGTATGCTTAGTGAGCATGCTCAGTCATGCTCAGTAAGCTGCTGAGTAAGGAGGCCCCTAATGATGAGTAAGGGCCTTTAGTGTCCACATATTCACTGCTTAGTACATGTGCAAAGCATCTGATTCATTTATGTTGAGATTACCACTGCTTTGGGCAGTCTGATGTAATCACAGCCCAGTCACATTAACGTGTTGGCTCCCACAGACTGGGCACTCCTGGCTCATGCATGTTGCTCACGCATTGGATCAGCCTGGACCGGCTCAGCTCAGATGCTGCAGTCTGCATATGTTACAATGATAAGTTAATTGATGACAATCGGTAGCTACTAATGACTGATCCTTTATGATACAAGTTGGTAGTTATGATTACTTTGCTTAGAGATGCTTTTGTGTATTTAAGAGGCACTCAATTAGCTAGATTGTTTCAGTCTTGTCTTACACAATACTGAAGTGAGTACTTACTGTTTCCTATCTTATCTATTGCATATGATCATGTGTTGTAGATATCTTTTGATAGGTATTACTGAATTACAGTCTTGTCTTACACAATACTGAAATATCTTTTGATAGATCTTAAGGATCTTATCGCTGTTATCATAACCTGCGCCCATCTGCTTCAACAATTTACTGTTAGTTAGTTTAGGGCAAGTCATCTGAGGACTTGTGGTTTTGTCCAGGGAATAGAGTTGTCCATAAGGCTTCTTATATAGTACTATTAGGGTCCTTAGAGTTGGCCCTAATACTTCTACTAAGGTCCTTAGTATTGCCTTATAGTTTGTTCTAAGGTTATTAGAGTTAGTCTAATAATGTGTTATAGGTGTTAAGGCTCCAAAGTGCCTTAAATAACATCAATGGTCATGTCTATTAATGCATCCTACCAATGCAGATATGCTTGAGTCAGGCAAGCAATACTTGTGGAGGGGAAGGAGTGTTAGATCCTTCTGGAGTATGGCAACAAGATAAGGATAAGAGGGGCTCTGCAGATGGGGTAGGAGTCAACTGTTTGGGATTGGCAAACCAAGTCGAGCTTAAGGCTCAACTGTTACTAACTGGGGGCTTTATATAGCCCTCAGGGATAAGGTTTGTGCTACTGTAGTACGGGTTGGTGCTATAGAAGCAAAAGGCAGGCTCATAGAAGCGATGTTGCTTCTATGTAAATGATCTCAGTGCTGGAAGCATTAAGTGCTTCCCTAGTAGCAATCTTGGTGTCATAAGTACTTTCCTAATCAAGGAAGCGACGTACGTGGCAGTACAGGAACATCTGGGACAGAAGCAATGCTACTCATTGCTTCTTTAGTACATCTTCTGAAAGGCATGATCAACGCGTTCCGAACGCAATATCAACAGACATAAATGGTCAAGATCTGATGCATGCATGATGGAAACAGTGCAGTCCATTGTTCAGGTGTTCCAGCATCTTCCGGACCCCAAACCACTCGGTAACATGCAAGCACAGTGGCAAAATGAGTTCCTCTACTGTCAATTGTTTATGTCTGAACATGAGTTCCAACACCTCTGTTGAAGTTGAGAAAGCCCCACATGGTATAGGCCATATAGCCCATGGCCAGGGTGAAATGTGGGTTCAAATCCATGCTTGGCACCCCACACTGACAGTCAGCCTTTTGTCAGTGACATTCATCTGGGTGTTGGATGGCATTTTCCCTGTTCCCATCCAAACTGCCACTCGCGCACTGGCTGCAAGAAGCATCACTTGGCAGGGCGATCGGCAGTCTCCCTTTGTATCTGAAATGGCAAGGGTTGGGATCATTAATGAGGTTTTAACCAGTAACAAGTAGACACCAGTGTCAAAATCATGCGCTGTCTGCTTGAGGATTATTGGATGCAGTACTGTACACTGATTTTATTGTATCTCATGTTACTGTCAGCTAGCATATTGCCATGGCTCCAATGTCACTGGCACAGTGCTACTCGCCACTCTTTGTTTACAAGGTCATGCATTTGGGCTTTTTTTTTTGTTCATGCTGTCAAGTTGGGCCTGGTAACACCTGCCCAGGTGCTAGGCAACACCAAGTCACCATGGATGGATACCGCATATGCAAGTGGTGATGACAAGTCAGACCAAATGGAGTGAGATACATGAGACAGTTGAGAAATTGGTGGGGTTTGTCTTGCAATTGAGTACAACTAATATATGGCCCATATATACGGCTTGATGGCATCCCTTATACAGTATGGTACGGGTAACTTACCGTACCAGCAACCGTACCGTCAGGGTACACTTCCACTACACTACCCGTACGGTACGGGATACCGTATTACGGTAGCCGTAAACTGTATGTGTACGGGTGCGGTCGGCAGCCCTAATCACACATGAGCCATCGGTCTTTTGATCCCATCAAAGCCCCAATCTCCTCACATTCACCTCATTTGTGGCCCCCATCAGCTCATGGATCAAGCCACTGATCCTCTGAAGCAGCATGTGCTCAATTCGCCCGTGACAGATTAGGTGCAAATAAACAGTCTAACTAATCTTTTATGGTGGATGCCGATGCCCTCCTATGCCACTTCACATACCGGAGATATATCTATCCTTTGCGGCTTTGCCCGATGGTTTTTCTGTTGCTTAAGGAAGTGATTCGAGCTTTTAGGTTGGTCTTGGAAGAGAGACTTGGCACACTATCCTCCTGGGTACATGCTTTCCCCAAGGTCGTGCTTTACATCTCCAGTACACTCTCCGCTTCACTCGCTATGGCAATCGAGCAGCCCTTCCAGATCTCCATCGCAGAGGAAGCCCTTTCTCTCCTCAAGCGTAAGCTTGACGACACCCGTTTACCAGACGAAGTTGATGGCGCCGACTGGGATTATGGCGTTCCTCTCGGGGATATACGACGTCTGATTGAAAGGTGGAGGGATGGATATGACTGGCGCGCTCATGAACGCGAGCTGAACGCACTCCCCATGTTCACGCGTTCTGTCGAGGTAGAAGAATTTGGGGAGCTGGACGTGCATTACGTGCATCAGATAAGCTCTGTGAATTGTCCATGGTTGTAAGTAACCGATCGATCCTTCCCTTCTGTCGTTTCTTGATTTGCCAGGAAGACTCCTCCACTACTTTGCACCGTCTCGCCCTCCGTTAGGCAACCCTGCGCATACATTGCTTCACTCCTCGCATACGCCCTTGTCCGTCCGTCCTGTACGTGCCGCCGTCGGCACTGCCCCATCTGCTGGCCTTTCCGCGCGTCCTCGAGTCACCGGCCGCGCTGTGCCTGCCTTTGTGCAGTATCGCTTCCCCTACCCCCCTTCTCTCTTCATTTTCTCGTTCTGAGCATACTCGTTCCCGAACAGCCTACTAAACCTGCAGCGTCGATCTACAGTCGCGTCGTCTTTGGACCAAGACCACAAGAGTTTCGACATCAATGGAGACAGTCCTTACTATTTCCGATAGAGGTTGTATACATATTGACTCTCCAAAGTGTGCTTTGTCTGCCCGTTGAGCGCGGCGGTTGAGGCACGGAATAGAACGAGTGTCGTCGAGTTACTAGTCTATAGGCTGAAGTGAACCAACTCAGGCATGTCCAAGTCCTTGCCAATTCCACAGACATGTGAAGACTTGTGCCCCTCGTCCGGCCAGCAAGGAATGCAGCAACCCCAAGAGCACCCACATTCCCTCGCAGCTCTAGGCCCTCCTCATTATTGTGTCTTTGTGTCCCCCGCATTCATACTACTACCCACGTTATCTAGGACGAGGCCGCTCCATTCTGTGTGTAGCCATCACCGCGGTGTTTGTGAGGTCGATCGAGTGCCACAACCCCAATGGGCAACTCGGTGGGGATGCTTTCACGGCTCACTTGCGGCCACAGACTGGCCACTAGGTGATTGACCCATCATGACCATCATGATGACGACTGATGGCAAAATATCCGAGCGTGATATACTGCGTTGGCTGGTTTGGTTTTAAATGATAACGAGAACAGGTTTGCCCCACCTTCCAGCGGATGTGGACCCACGATCGAGGAAATGAGGGCCCAAAGGCGGGACCAACGCGACTCCGTATTCACTGGGAAGAACGTCCGTATTGCCCAGTCGGACTTGCAGAAGTTTTTTTTCTTTTTAATTGTGGATTGAATACTTGCTATCATTTGATGACGTGGGAGCACTCTCGCACCGGCAGTGTGGGAGATTTGAGGCGCTCGGGACTCTTAACGCTTAAACGCATAAATGATTGATGATGGGGGCTTCCAATTTTCGCCGGTATCCCAAGGGTCAAGGAGTATAAGAAGGGACAAAGTAAGCGGGTTTGACCCTCACACCGAGAGAACTGTGCTTCCATTCGTTCCACGGGGCTTGGTACTGGTTACCGGCATTTTCACACCCTTGCAGACTTTTTCATATTTGAATCAACGATATCACGCACCAGATGCGTCCGTTGCCCATCGTTGCCATTTCCTGCTTCGCCGCTGGCATCGCTCCGTCGTTCGCGCTCCCATCGAACATTGATCCGTATGTTTTCGAGTTTTGTCGAATCTCCAAAATTGAGTTTACCTTGCAGACGTGGGTTACTCTGGAAGAAGGATGGGACGAAGGCGAAGGAAAAGGATAAGGAGCTAAAGGGAAAAGGGGCGCAGCCGAGTGGGCCGACGGGAGAAGGGACGCAGGTGCCTCGGCCTCCTACGCCTCCTACGCCTTCGATAAAGAAGCCTGAGCCCGCGCTGACGGTACACAACATGAATCACGTGAAAGGGGGAGGAGTCCCATCATATAAGGACAATGATGGATGGTGATAGATACTGTCACCGACCCACCAACTGTGCAGCTTACTTAAGGTACCTAGCACTTGGTCAGTCACACATAGTCACCAGACATATAATGAAAACTTTGAAGCACTGTTTGAACCTTACATTGTTGATGAGATGGGTAAAATCACTGCAATTGGAGGTTTGGGAGGGGGGGGCAAGGAAAAAAGACAATGTAATACTGTGTGCATACAGGAATTAACTAAACACTCTCGATCCGATTCCACCTGCCTTGAAGGAAGAGCCCAGCAAATCGAGGCTGATCACAAAGGCCCACGTGCACTTTGAGGTGGGACTTGAGCTGGCAAACCAGCTCATTAATGGTGCCAGACATCTTGAGTCCAAGCACACCAGAGAGCGCGATAAGGTCATCTTTGTGTTTATATGAGGAAAGTGGTTCTGTAAAACATGAGTGCATCATTGTAAATAGACATTGAGACTCACCATTGAAAACCTTAGACCGTATGTCCTCTGAGATTTGTGCATTGCAAGCTGCTTCATTGGTTGACTTTTGAGCTGCCTTCTCAGCAGCCTCTCTTGTGAGCCAGGCCTTCTCTTCCTGTTCAGTGAGCCACTGTGCCTCAACTTCAGGATGGGCAACAAAACACCCACTTGTCTTCACAGAATGGTGTGTCTTACGCTTCTGGTTTTCCAACTCTGTCCTGGCATCAGATGCTGCATGCTTCATGATGGTGCAGTGTGCATTACTGGAGCTGGTCTCTGCCCTGGCTTGAAGGATCTCCCTTCCCATCAGCTCCACCATCAACTGGAGTTGAGAGAGCTCTGAACTCATCTCCTGGAATGTAGTGGGGATTGGTGTGTGGTGAGAACCAAATGCAATTGAGAGAGACATCACAGGGGAAGAACTCGCCCTTTGAGAGTGAGTGAAGGGCGGGATGA
This sequence comes from Russula earlei, assembly GCA_025769875.1. Lineage (NCBI taxonomy): Eukaryota > Fungi > Basidiomycota > Agaricomycetes > Russulales > Russulaceae > Russula > Russula earlei. Next base: position 34,031 of record JAGFNK010000452.1, read on the forward strand.
GCCAGAGAGGGTCTCGGCTGGTGGACATGTCACATGGACGCTCTGACACATTTTGCATAATGGCCAAAGTGCATTCATTGTCCATTGTAGGCAAGGAAGAGGACGGAGCTGAATTAAGTGAGACATGCAGATGTGAAGTGAGGGGAGCTGGTGAAGGGGTGGGGGGGGGTTGCAGAAGGCATGATGGAAGGAGAACACGAACATGGTGGTGGCGAGTCATTCATGTGGTCTGGCAGTGGCACAAAGTCTGAGTCATTGGACTCTGTGTCCCAGTCAAATGTGACTGGGTCTTCATCCGTTACATCAAGACTGTCTTGCACATGCTTGTCGTCTTGCATGCCCTTTGGTGTCTGAGCCATCCCAGTCAGAGGACTCAGAGGGAAGGGGTGAGGATGAGGGAACATCAACAGGAAATGAGATTGGGATGTGCTGAGTGGTGGAGTAAGCTTTGGAAGGTGCAAAATCAGCCTCAATGAAGATGGAGGGGTTGGAGGGGTGGATGCTGGTGGAGGAGAATGCAGACATGAGGAGCTTGTGGGTCATTGTCTGAGTGCACACCTTCATGTACTTGACAATGACATTGTAACACATGATGGGAATGTTTTCACAGATGCAGCAGTCACAATGAATGGACCAGTTCCACTGTGTGTGGCAAAAAGCTTTGACATCGAGCGGTTGGAGCTTGTGTGTGCACTTGGAGGGGAAGGCAACAACAATGATGTTGTGTTGGTATGCGAGCACCTGGAATCCGTCAGTCTTGTGAGAGTTGTGACCATCAACAAAAAGGATGACAGGGTCGTCAGTGACCTTGTGGTCCAGAGCAAAGGGAATGAAGGCATGGCAGAACCACGACAAACTGATTTCGTTGTCTGTCCACCCATTTTGGCAATCCCTCCAATTGGGGCATCCAGATTGGATTCGTGGTGGACCAGAAGAGGCCCATTTGAAAGGACAAACACTGGGGGAACAGACAACCCGGAGGGCGAAATACACTCGATGATGGTGACAAGTTTGAGGGAATTGGAATGCATGCGATAAAATTTGCTTTTCTTGAGGGTGCATAGGTGAAAATATTTTTTGTACTGTTTGCGGCCTCCACCAAGTTGCAAACCCTTCTTGTCCATGTTCCAGATGTGCTCTGGTGGGAGGTTTGGGCGCTTGTCATAGACCTGCTTGACTAGCTCAAAATATTGAGTGACATTTGAGACATTGAAGTTCTGAGCATGCTTGGGATCCAGATTACTTGGCTTTGATGACCGAAGCTCTGGGTGCCGCTTCTGGAAATGGTGGTGCCAGTTCTTGCCTGGGATGATGCCAGACATGTCGTACCCAAGAGATTTGACATTGTTCTGGTCCATTGGTTTAGCAATCAAGGCCTGGTGGCCTACCCAGGAAACTAGCAGGCCCTCCTGTTCCTTTGAGAGCAGTTGCTGAGTCACATTTGCATCCTTCTTGCGACAATGCCCATTCATGCGATCACTGAGTGTCTGAAGAGGAACCTAAGGGAATTTATAAGCATTAGAGAACCAAATGACTGCTCCTCACATTGTGGGCAATCACAGCTGCTCATCTACTTTTGAAGCAGCCCTCCTGCTACTTGGTGATTGCTCCTTGAATTTGGTCCTCATATGCATCATCTTTCTGGCATGATCGCTTTGTGCGGATGGGTGGCATCAATGAAATGGTTTATTGTGGGAGTGGGAGAGTGTTACAGCAATTGCTGGGGCTAATGAGAGGATGAGGATGGCTTAGAGACATGTGATTAGCCAAGGATGCCAATTTGAAGCACCGACTTGAACTCTACCATTCTGCGTGACATCTCTCCAAAAACATGAGGAAAGGGAAAACATCAAATGGGTATATTCTGACAAAAAAATAAAACATGGGTGGATTCACATTAATCACTACTTTCACCCCCCCTTTGAAAGAGATCAAGATCATCATTTTCAGTGTGTCTACAAATTCTGACCAAGTGCTAGGTACCTTAAGTAAGCTGCACGGTTGGTGGGTTGGTGACAGTAGTCTTTGACATTTAGTGGTGGGTTGAATTACCATAAAAGGCAATTGTGTTGGCAAGAGAATCAGGACTTCAATCATGCATTAATGGATGTAATTTAGTTATATAAGTCAGTTAATAATAAGATAACTCCTTACTTTTTTCCCCTACCAAAAAAAAAAAGAAATGCAATCTCGTTTCCAATTGATTGGTGTGCCATCTGCACCATCTGCCCATTCTGGCCCGAGCGCCCCTTACCTAGTATCTCTCACAGGAGATCTCATTATTGTGCAATCTGTCATGATCTACCCCCTTGTTGACTTGTCACTAACTGCTTCCACTATTGTTCTCTTCTGTCACCCCCTTTTCCTTGGTTACCATTTCATCCCTTGATATTGATTGACAGCTGTCACCCTACTCTTCATGTTTCATCTATTGATTGATCCTCTTTTGCCATTGGCTTACCATTTATCTATTGTTCTGCATATGGTACTGTACAGCCTCACTAGATACAGTATTTAAGTGCCTGTAGAAGCTGGGGAAATATCCCAAGCTTAGCTTTGTCCCATTTTCCTGTCACATCCCTTGCCCTGTATAACTCTCTCTCAATCACAACTTGCTTACACTCTGCTTGACCTGAGTACTGTTACAAACCAAGGCCAAGTCCTGGCCATATATTGTCCTATTTCACTCAAGAGAGACCTCTGTCACTTTGCATTGCCAACTCACTTCCATTTCTTGGGCTACCCCTCCTGCGGTGCAAGATATCACTATTGCAAAGGCACTATAACATGACCAGACACCCATTTCCTAATTGGGTAATCATTGCGTGGCAGCCACATGGCCACCCAGCCACCAAGAACCCGAAAACAGCAGCACAAACTCCTAGAAACTGTTGCATAACTCATCTGACATCATCAAGGCTCTAATGACATCATGGCTGACTGAGCGACTCCACAGTGACCTCATAGGCTCACTAAGCGCTCCACAGTGATGTCATAATGATGTCATCGCTCCACAATGATCAGTAATATGCTCAGTAAGCCTGAAACTTGACACAAGCAAGTTTATGCCTCTGTAGTCCTATTGGATGGTACCAAAGGGTCTAGAATAGTTCCAGTTCTTTGTAATCGACCCTGTACACTGTATATAAGCCCCAATGTAGCATGGCAGTCATCAGACTGTCCATTTGTGATACTCTCATCTTCCTGGGTACTCCCCCGCAACCGCTCAGTTTAAAGTCTACTCTTGTCTTCAAGGTACTCTTCAATGACTGCCTTGTTTAAAGCCCCCTCGCTACACTGGCCTCTAGTCTTCACCTTTGTCTCTTGCAACACACACCAGTCCCCATCTGGTACCTCCTCATCATTTGGCTTGTCCTCCTGTTCAACACCATTTATGCCACATACTGTCTGTTCCAACCCTTGCCCACCTGCTCCTGAGTCCTTATTGATCAGCAGTACGTGTCTTGACATCTGGACAGTCTGTCATCATTCCTGTATTGACCAGCCAATGCTCAAGTGTCTATTCCCAACTCCCCCACTCTTGTCAATACCTCCCTACATCTCCCTTCTCCTCTCCAGCCCACTCCATGCACCACCCTTCGTCTCCTCACTGAAGACCTCAATCCGGTCGACACATCTTCACCCCTCAGCATCTTGTACTCCCCAATGGCCCCCCCATCGTCTCCTACCACTGCCCAGCCTATTCCAGGTGACTTCATCCCCATTGGCACTCCCCCTCCAGCACAGAATGAGCGGCAGCAAGCGGACCATCCTCCCTTGCCTGAAGGCTTCCTTGATCGTCCCCCTTGCACAGCATTTCAGTTCCATCCTCACCAGTACTTTGTCCTTCCCAGCACCAACCGCTCCTGTGAGCAGTGGCATCCCCTCCATGACTTAAACCACCAAGATTACCTGTCAAGACTCACTGTTGAACTATCCAGTTCAAGAGTGAGGAGTAAGCTCAAAGACGAGTCGATAGACATCCAGGACGGTGTGGGCAAGAAGTAGAGTCCAAAGCAGCAACAGATATGAAAGAGGTATAGTTACTGGTAGGGTCAAGCAGGTATGCAGGGAAGAGGCCAGAATGGTCACAAGGGGATGGTCCTTAAAGGAGTATCCCAGGGATAGAGAGTGCTGTAAACAAATGGACAGTCTGAGGACTGTCCATTACTTTATTGAGCACTTATATACTACAAGAGAACTGCTAAATAGGGAACAAGTCATAACCTTGTTATCAAGCACAATAGTGTGATGAGTAAGAAGTCAGAGTGCGCTTACTGAGCATGCTCAGTCATGCTCAGTAAGCTGCTGAGTAAGAAGGCTTCTCTTGATGAATAAGAGCCTTCACTGTCCACGTGTTCACTGCTTTAGTACATGTGCAAGCACCTGATTCATTTTCTGTTAGTTAGTTTAGGGCTGGTCATTTGAGGACTTGTAGTTTGCTTTAGGGAATAGTGTTATCTTATAAGGCCCCTTATATAGTTCTATTAGGGTCCTTAGAGTCGATCCTAATACTTCTATTAAGGTCCTTAGTATTGCCTGCCTTATAGTTCGTTCTATAGTTATTAGAGTTAGTCTAATAACGTGTTGTAGGGTCTTTTATACTGTGTCAGTGCTTATTGTAGGGCACCTAGAGTTGTCCAATACTGTCCTTTATTGCTAAAAGGGTTGCCATTAAGTGGGGCTTGCTGTATGTCGATTGTGCCGAGAATTGCTCATGCGACAATGTGTGTGCGATATTGTGGACACCTCTACTCACCCCTTTTGCTTGTGTGAACAGGGTGACACCATAGAGGCTGGGTTTCCTCTCATAAGGAAGGGTCCTTCAAAGGCCCTCTGCAGAGAATGGTTCATGACATTACCTGTCATGCATCCCTACCACCGATCAGCTAACTCATCGTGCCTTCACAGACACCTTCACAACCACGTTTTGTGCATGCATCGTCCACACTTTTGCTGTGGAACCCTCCAATGTTGCCCTTGCCACCGAATATAACCTCACCCCCTTCGGCATTTGCTCTAACGTCAGGATATATGCCCTGGACGCTGACTTCCCCCTCAGATGCATTGCATACATTTTTAATACTTCGTTGTTAGGAAACTTCTTACCTTGCCTGCTGTTTACTGCCCTGCTTACGAAGGGTCATTTTGCTTATCTATCATACATGACTTCTTGGATGGATGCCTAGCTTTCATGTATGGTTACTTACACTTTGAGGAGAACAGTAACCATGTCTCCTTGTGTCACTACTCAACCTATACCGTTGACACCATACATTTCAACCCGCAGTTACTTCACTTTTGCTTTATGCCTCATATTCCCCCTAACCTTCTCGACATCATCGAGAGATATTGCCTCGAAACCATAGATCTTGCACACGGTTCTTAAAAAGTAAGAACCATCCTTGTAACGCTTCAATAAAGATCAAATAAAGTTCCTTCCTTCTCTTAAAGTGCCATGAGAATATGCCCTAGAAGAAGATGAAGAAGAAGATGCTATCACCAGACATGTCTTAAGCCTAAATCATTATCAAACTTGGGCCTCCACTGCATTCCCTGTCACCACCTTAACCAACCTACACAACGTACCAGGAATTGAACCACCCCACAAAGACTTTCCTCACCTGGTTGTCAAATAATTCCTTGAAGTCTTACCGTTTGGACAACTCTTAAGCCATGATGAACACACATTATATCTTGAAACCCTTAGTCGACTCCTGCTGCCAGCATGACAACAACTATTGTAATGGCAACTGGCTCAAGCAAAAAACATCCAAGGACAACCAGTTGATTACCAATCCCTATGCTCCAGTGAATTGAACCTTTGGACCAGGATCATCCAACCACACCACCATCTCATCGTCAATTCACTAAGGACAGGGTATCGCCTATTTTACCTAGCTTGGACATATATCAGTTACTATCACCTCACTGTCCAGTTCTACCACCTATGCCTCAACAGGATACAAAGGGAAAACCAATCTTACGTCCAACTTGCTATTGTACCAGGAGTACACAACACCTTTGATTGGGAAACTAACTCTTGGTTATATGACACAGATTACAACCAACCTTGGGCAATTACCAGCCCAGATGCCTCATATACTGGTCCTCCTGCATATTATTCGGTCCCAGCAATCTTAGAAGTCTCAAGCCTTGCCCCTCGACTCCTCACACTGATTCAAACCACCATCCCAACCAGCCAGGAATGTTGGTCTGCCAGTACAGAAGACGCTGAGTCAAATCCATGGACAACAAGGTGTAACTGCAAAATGGAGTATTGCACGTGCAACTATTGACCAGACACACCTCCTACTCCTGACGGAATTACCTTGTGGACACCAGGCGATTACCACCTCCCATCTCAGTAATTCTGGCTCCTTGACACAGAAGATGTGTATTGTCTCAATGAGCTCCCTCTAGAGAAACAGTTCCCAATGCAAGAGGTTTCCTTGTTGAAAGACCATTGCCTCCTACTCCCCCTGACGCCTACATACCCTTGTTTACCAGTCGCATTCCTACACCTGTTATACCTCCCCAACCCTTTGCATCACCTTTTGTCAAATTGCCTGATAGTATTGACATTAGAAATACTGAACTACACTCCTATCTACCAGAGCAGTCTTTCTTAGCCCTAAATCTACCTACGTGCTCAAAGAGGGAACTACTTGAATTCAAAAACTATTGTACATAGGCTTGGCAGTTAAGAACAACACACTTTGTGGTGATCAACATCCCACCAGAGAGATAAATGACTTCACTATCTTGCTGGCAGAATTCAAAGGATACTTGTGGAAGACCCAAGTAGTCTTAACCCAAAGTAGCATCACTGAAGAATACTCCCAAATCCACTTAAGAAAAACACCAAGGAAGACCCAACTCCATTTGACTGAAACCAGCCTACACCATTGCATATCCTTGGAACAACGGTCATTGGAACTATAACTGTGTCCTAAAACTTATGAGCACTAGAAGGGACATCACTGATGATGAAGAAAATCTAATTCCACTTTTATTTGAAAGCCTCAGCTATGACACCCCAAGACCACTGTTACCAAGGAAAATTTGTGGGAACATCTATCAATCACGGAAATCTTTCAGAAACTTGGTTCTACAAAGATGACAACAACAAAGTTACCACCGCTCAACTTAAAGCGGCAGTCCCAGGAGCAGAAAATGTTCAAGACTTCAATCCCTATAACTTACAGGTCTCTTCCTAGACAACCAGTCAAGTGGAGCCATTCTAGAAAACTTGGGTTTACTACAACAACCGAGAGGTTGATTTTTACTGCCAAACAACTCAAGAAGTTACTGCCATCCTAGGAGCTGGCACAAGCACTCAAAGCGCTACTCCAGGACCCTCCACCCAACGTAATACTCAACAACTACCCCTCATATAGTTAGCAACTTACCACAAACAATCCCTTGAGCACTCACTCCAACTAGAATCCAATTACAAGGCTCAGCCCACTAATGTTACAACCACAAACAACTCAGAACCCCACCATGTCAAGTAATCCACCTTGTTGGAACTGCACCAGAACCCTTTGATGGAAAGGCTGATAATGCAGAAGCCTAGCCAATTATTACTATCAATGGCAACTCCTTACAGACAAAGCAAGAAGAGTTGCTGCTGCACTAACCCACTTCAAAGTAGGAACACCCACCAGAGCATGG
>JAGFNK010000453.1:0-41622 GCA_025769875.1 Russula earlei
TCATGTCATTCCACCTCATGTCATTCCACCCGGATCGTCCGTGCCGCCGCCGCCTCCTCCCGTTCATTTACACTTTTATGGGAACTCGATATTCGTGCCTCCCGCTGGTTCAACCGATTATCGCACGCAGTATACCAATCCACCCAAAACAACTACGAGTCTACATAGAACAAATACGAATCCGTCCAATACATATACGAGTTCATCCAGAACATATCCGACTAACCCGAGAGTAAATGAATGGGTGGCGGCTCAGAGTGGACCAGAAAATGATTCAGCTCGTTCGCCGTCGGTGGTAACTTCGAAGGGCCATCTCGTGGACAAACTGGCGAGCCTTACAGATAAATCAGTGCAGCCGGGTTCGTCATTGGCGAGCAGTACAAGGAAGAGATTGCAGGAAATTACGTCTATTGTTACGTCTAATCTGGGTTCAAAGGGCTCGAAAGACAGGTCAGTAAAGTCGAATTCAGCGCGCTCCCAGTCGTCAGCGCCGCGGGGGAGTGTAGGGAGTATTCGTCATACTTGACGAAGCTAGTGAAATAAGCGAACGCCAGGGAAGGTGGATTTGTTGCTCTGGACAAAAGAGGTGGACCACCCCATCAGGAAAAACCTCCCGCGCTAGCGAGAGACAATTAGCCCTCACTAGCATTGTTTATCGAAAACTGAAAATATTGCTTGCCAGTAGACCATGATTTTATCAACCATTATCTCATTATGGATAATAATTTTGCAATTACAAAAATTCAAGATTCAGGTTCTATAATTTTAGTTTGGATAGTTCTCATTCACATGACCTACATCAGGAAAATCCAGAAAAGACTTAGCTGACGTATAATAATGTGCTTATGGCCCCTTTTACCAACCAAGAATTCTTGAATCTTGAACTTGAACTTGGATTTTGGGATTTTCCAGGAGTGACAGGAATGACAGGTGTGATGTAAGTGACATAAAAAACTAATATGAGTCTATTTTAGATATGAGTTATTTTTCAGTGTGATTTGCATTAATGTGTGGGGTTTACATGTGATATGTAAAATATTTTTTCTAGCCCCCTCCTTCTGCTCCTTCCAAGTGGGGTATGGCAAGCATGTCACTAAGGGCAGAAAATGTGTCACTGATGTGTGGGTGCACCTGTTTGTGCAACTTTTATGTGCAGCTCTGGTGAAAATGGGACTGCAAGCACCCAGATGTTGAGCTCGACTCCAAGTTTGACACTGACACATCATGTGTAACCCCATATATGTGAATATGCAAATCACAACAGAAAAAAATGCATATTAATTTATTATATACATCATAACACTTACATCACTCCTGTCACTCCTGTCACTCCCTGAAAATCCCAAAATGCAAGTTCAAGTTCAAGATTCAAGAATTCTTGGTTGGTAAAGGGGGCCTTGATCTCCTTCTTTAAAGCAAAATGTCGAGGATTGAGGACCTGATTGTTTCATGATTTCAGCTGCTCGGTTCAGGGAAGCAGCTACTTCCTCTCTGAGTTGGTTTAGAGTCATTAATCATTCTTGGACTAAGGGGAACTTTGATGTGAAGGCAAGAGGTGGGGCGAATGTCAGGTTAAAGCCATACCAGACCTTGAAAGGGGGTTTATTTGTAGTGCTATGTTGCCTGGCGTTATGTGCAAACTCCATAAAGGGAACTAGTTCCGCCCAATTGTCTGCTTGGTGGTTGCAAAAGATTTGTAGGTATTGTTCTAGTTCTTGATTAACTTGTTCTGTTTCTCCATCTGTCTGTGGATGATATGCAGTGCTTAAGGATACTTTAACATTTAATTTCTTCCATAGTTCTTGAGTAACTGTGAATTGAGGGCCTCTGTTCAATATTATCTGTGCTGAAAGGCCTATTCTTCTCCAGACATTATTCATGATTAGTGTTGCTGTTTCTTCTGCTGTGATTGTCTTGTGGCAAGGGGTAATAATTATTGCTTTGCTGAATTGATCTACCACAACTAGGAGGCTGTTGAAGCCTTGTGAAATTGGTAGGTCGGTGTTAAAGTCCATGGTAATGCTTTTCCAAACTTCTCCAGCTGGTGTAATTGGTACAAGGGGTGTTTCTGTCTTTGGGTGGTTTTTTGGACTTTGGCAAATTGCACAACCATCTACATAACTTTTGACATGGGTTTGCATTCCTGGCCACCAATAGTTTTGGCTGATTAGTTCATAATTTTTCCATTGGCCAGGATGTCCAGTGGTGGGGGAGTCATGATGTAGTTTCAGGATTTTCTTTCGTAGGGTGTCATTGTTTGGGATGTAGACCTTTCCTTTGAATAATATTAGTCCATCTTTGAGGTTCCAGTCCTGTAGACCTTTGGATAGTCGCCTTGGTCCATTTTTTATAATGATTGCTAATGTGTTAGATACTTCTGAATCATAGTCCTTGCTGGATGATAGTTGTTGTCAGAGGTCTTGGTCACCAATTGGTTCTGTAGCAGAGGTGCACATTGCTCTGATTTTAATATATTTATTGTCCAGGAGCACCTTTCCATCATTTTCGTTTTGTATCCCCTCTTTAAAGTCTGGCTGCCTGGACAGACCATCTGCTTTATTTGTGGTCCCTGGGTGATGCATGTTAGTGAAGTCAAAATTGCTGAGAAGGAGTGCCCATCAGGCCTGCCATTGAGTGAGTTTCTGTTTCGTCATGAAGTATGTCAAGTTGTTGTGGTCTGTCCATAGATCAATAGGATGTGCCATGCCTTCAAGGTCGTGTCGGAAGTGCCAGAGGGACGAGACAATGGCAAGGAGTTCTTTATCATAGATCATGTAATTTCATTGTGCAGGGTCCAAGGATTTTGAAAAAAAGGCTACTTGGTGATATCGGTTAAATTCATCAGGTTGTTCGAGAATTGAGCTGACTGCAAAGTCGCTCACATCGCAGATGAGTCAGAAAGGTTTAGTATGATCAGGTAACATGAGAACTGGGGCTGTTGTAAATGCCTGGATTAATTTTCTAAATGTTTGTTCTTCATCATCTTCCCATCTGAAGGGGTTTTCTTTCTTTGTTATTGTCATTTTCACATGACCTTGCACTTGCCATTTTTGGATGTCATTTCGGGTGCAAAATGAAAATTGCTATATCTCAACAGTTTCTCAACAGATTGCCTTGATACTTTGACAGTAGAACCTTATATACTGTATCTAGGTGCAGCTAAAATATGGGAGCCTAATATTCAGTTCTTGAAAGTCAATTTTCAGGTGCTGACATGAGTGCAAAACTTTGAACTGCCATATCTCAACTGTTTCTGAATCGATTGACTTGGAACTTCAACAGTGGGATCTCATGTACTGTATCTAGGTGCGGCCCAAGAGTTGGGGTCTAATTCTTTGTTCTTGAAGTTTCGATTTTTGGGTGCAACCTGAGTGTGAAATTTTGAACTGCCATATCTCAACCATTTCTCAATGGATTGCCTTGAAACTTGGACAGTGGGATCTCATGTAATGTGTCTAGGTGCAGCCAAAGAGTTGGTGTCTAATTACCAGTTCTTGAAGTTTTGATTTTTGGGTGCCCATCTGCATGTGATTTTTTGAACTGTCATATCTCAACCATTTCTCAATGGATTGCCTTGAAAAGTGGACAGTAGAACCTCATGTACTGTATCCAGAGGCAGCCAAATAATTGGTTTCACTCATTGAATTTTCATGTTTTGGGGTGCTGACCCCAAGCATGATAAAATTACATTATCCCTACAGCTGAGCACATGATATGATACAACTATTTATGACATAGTGTGCGAGAAGGGCAGGTTCATGGGACCAGACAAGGACTGACGGAAGAGCGATAAGACAAAATTGAAATGATGATGTGAGGCATGCATCGAGGCAGCGATTGCAATCGCACATGAATGGGCGAGGCGAGGTGATGGTGGGCTGCAAGCCCTCAAGTACGGCAGCAGTGAATGATGACAAATGATGGGGGGGTGGCTCAGTAGGTCGGAGCAACATGGTGAGCAACAGTGTGCTGCTGTCAGGCACCTTTCAGTGTTTCTCGTGTGTGATGCAGCATTTGCACACTACAATCATCACATTTCACACTGCTTACCCCTCTCACACTTCAAAAAATGTGGCTTTTTATTATGCAAGCCATCAGGAAATGTCTTCCATATGTGGTGTGTCATACTTACCTGAAACCAGGAAATTGCTGTTGACCCTTGGACATGAAAGCTTGCTCCGTTCACCTGGCTCATCCACAACATAACCCTTAAAATAGAGCTGAAGGTTCCCTTCGCCGACTGCGGGAAGCTTTCCCTGGTCCTGTCCAACAACAGAAGAGGCAAACACAAGTGGCAGCATTCAAGTTTTGAACTGTCAGTGGCCAGCCATGTGTGAGCCAGCAGAGTGGTGACTGGAGGAAGGATGAGTTTTGTACATATAGCAGGGAGAAATAACAATGCATACCTTCATTGTTTTGTCAACTTTTCATTTTGCTCTCCCACACAGTGTACCACAGTATTGTATGTGTGGGGTCTCAAGCAAGACCCGGAACTTGCACGTCACAGGTTCCCTCCTCTGCAGTGAGTTCAGATGCGTGCCAACAGGCATGTGCAAGCAGGCATCTCACATAAAGGATAAAGAGTGGATCTTCTGCTGACAAGATATCTGGCATGCAGAAATTGAGGACCTGCGTCATCTCCTTGTGCCACCACTTGTCATGGCCCTGCATCCATGGAACTTCGTTCCCCATGCGCCTAAGAATGAGGACATGCTCAACATGCGGGCAGCCCTTGAGTGCCGAATTGACTATTGCTTTGGTTGCAATAGTCTTCCCACCGCGACGCCCTTTGTCAGCAATAAGGATGACAGGGCTCTGGCAGTCATTGATATGGTCACAATGCACCTCTGTAGAGAAGCCAGCGAACACAACAGAGTGGATGGCACTGATGAGTGCTACACACAAGGAGGGCAGCAACCACTTGCCATGCCATAGGAAGGTAGATAGAGACAGCGTTGCCTTACTTGATGCTGAGAGATTTTCAGTACATTGGCAACACTAGAAGTTTTGTGTGGCAGTTCAGCATAGGGATCTGTTCAGCTAATTGGCTTCGTAAATGATAGCAGTCTGGGAGAGATGAGTGATCAGACACAGAGATACCCAGAAATGGCTCTTGATCATCCATAATCTATGATGGTACGGACCTTGTTGGGATGTTTGAATGCCTAACAGTCTACACTGTTGTACGACACATTTAGACCTATGGGGATGAGGCAACATGAGGGGTGGCATGGGGCATATTACTTGTGTCAGCAGCGTCTCTGGCACTGGCGGTGTGAAGGCTGTTTCTGCTCCTCCTGAGGTGGCAAGTGACTAAGCTCAGGTCTGGGGCCTTCTTGGACAATCTGTGTTGCATGAGACTAAAACAACGGTCGGGGTTGAGACCAAGATGGTGGCATGGACAAGCTCAGGTGATGGCCGAAAGTGAGACTGAAGTGGTGGAAGAAGCCAGATGAAGCTGACATTGTAGGGGCTGGCTGGACCAAAGTAACAGCAGCTAGAGGGGACAATGAGGAGGCTGTGTTACAACATTTTCCTTTTATGTTTACTTCTTACCTTTTGCTATGGACTGCTTGCCTTCGTACGCCCCTTTACTTACTGGTCTCATGATCTCTTATGTCTTGTGAGCTCTTTGGTGTTATCATGTGATCCATACATGTCCAGTAACACTGGATTGCTGTTACTTTCCCTTTGTTTGGTTCTCTTTCCTTTTATACTTACTTCACAAGTTCGACTGTGCAGCACAGTCACTTGGTTCTCACTTATTTGTGGCCTCATTTCTATGACTCCTACTTATTATGACTCCTACTATATTAGTAGCACAGTCAAAGCGCAGCTATTGCTGTGCTTCTCCTGTATATATAAGCTCAGTACTTTGTGACCAAAGCCCTAAGCTTGGTCTCTTGTAGAATCCAACCTACTCTTGTCCAACATATTTGCCTGCAACCCACACAACTCCTAATCCTCAAACCACATCCACCTCTCCATTTAATCAACTCTTCACACACACACACCATCCACCATCTACTCTTTGCCTCTCCCTTCCTCTCCTAAGAGTCTCTCTTCACTCTACTGAGAAGAGCTCTCCTCCTTCAAGACATACCTTCCTCTCTCTGCGTGTTCAAGGTCTATGATGGACTTGAACACATATAGGTAGTGGAACCAGCCCTAGTCTATCCCATTACAAACCTACCCTAGCTTCTCAATGGACTGAGTCATACTAGGAAGAGTCTATTGGCCATAACCTGTTTAGCATAAAACACTTTGACCACTGCAGGGATCCTTATTCATTACAACAGGAACCAGCCTGTTTATTGAAACACACTTTACTATCAACTCAACTTCAGGCTTGAGAACTGACATGGCTCATTACTGTGACATCAGACCAAGCTTAACGTTTCACAACGGCTTCTACATCTGAAATACCTGTCATCCCCGAACCCTCCATCGCACCTGCTACCTCATCTGACCCTCTCAAACACCGAATCGTCACTCAATGAAACCAAGACAACTTACCCAAACTAATCACTGGTCCAGCCTTTTGGCACAACATCCCACCTGAAGTCGGATACTACCTTCTTATTGAAAACCTTTACCACCCTATCAAATTTATCAACGAATGTTGGTATAAACTTGATAGACGAGAAGACAGACTTCACTTCCAATATGCTACTCATGAAGGTCTCCTTCTTGATAACAATGAACATGGTTTAGGAACTTGGGACCAATCCGATCCCCAGTACCAACTTTTTCAATACCAACCTTCACCCTCTTTAGGAAGACATCGTTTATCTTCTGTGGAAGAATCTAATTGACCTTCCTCTCGACCCCAAACCACACAACCTTCACCTAGGTTATCACCTATACACCTAGCAGTAGAAGCCATGCCTGCACCTGAACCAATCCCTGTACCACAAAGGATCTTTGGTATTGCTTGCATACCTACTCCTCAACCTCCCTCTCCACCAAGACCTCCTACTCCTTCTCCTCCACCTAGCCCCCAAATCATGGTGGCCTTAGTCCCAATCCCTTCCAATGGAGCAGTCAGGGAAAACCCACCATCTATCTTTGATGGAGATCACTCCCAATCTTCCAAATTTATGAGAGAGTTTGCCATCTTTTGCAATATGAACAATGAAAACTCTCTCTTCAACAATCCCTATAGATGAGTCAATACTTGTCTGTCCTTTATAAGAGGCCCTAATGTCAACCATTGGGTTGATATTCAACTAGAAACACTTAACAATAGTGTCAACACTGCTGGAGTACTTAGGACCGATGAAGCCCTTTGGAACAACTTTAGAACTGCATTTAACAAGGCCTTCACTGATACTAATAAAAGGAAAAATGCGTTCAATAACTTAGCCATTCTAAGGCAACAAGGACCCGACCTTGACTCTTATATTGCCACCTTCACCAACCTTGCCAACGAACGCAGGATATGACCTAAATGCATGCAAACGGAACTCTAGACTACATTGCTAGAGGTCTTAGTAGGCCACTCCTCAACAATGTTCTATCAAGGGAAACCCTACCTACCACCTTCGTGGAATGGACAGAAGTGGCTAGAAAGGAACACAACAAGTATGCTGTTAGGCAAAGCTATATGGGAGATATACACAATATTGCACACAATCCCCAACGTTTCCTTAACTTCCGTCCTACCAACACCACATTCCGCCCTCCTCCTGGACCACCTCCTCGGGCCAATCTTACATTCGTACCAAGGAACCCCACAGGTCAATTTATTCCTAGGGGCAACAATCAAGTTGTTCCAATGGATGTTGACCATGCTAGAGTGGCCACTACTGAACAGGAGAAGAAACAACACCAAATTGAAGGTCATTGCGACTTCTGTTCTAAACAAGGACATGTTGCACGCAACTGCCCCAACAAGCCAACCACCTTCAAATCAGTTCCCATGAAAACACATCTGGTTGAAGTCATAGAACCAGATGAATATCAGGAACTGTACTATCCTGAAGAACAGGTCAACACTCATGTTCGCTCAGCCCAAACTGACGAACAACCAACCAAATATTATCAGGAAATCCCCCCTGATGATCAACCAGTCCAACAACCTACTCAACAGGAAACACCAACTCCTGACGAAGGACCATCTCCTGAGGAAGTTGCGGCTATAATGTCTGGATATTCCAAAGAACAACGTTGCTCATGGGCTACTGCCATGGTCAATAACAGTGTGGATTTTCCCCCAGCTTGAACTACCCGGCCTTAGTTTGAGCTGTTTTCCCTAGTGATGTATTTGTAGCAAGACTCAATTCAATCAAAGTTCCTGTTCAAATATGCACTAGTGGATGAAGGGCCAATCTTATTGCTCTCCTGGACAGTGGAGCAACCGACAACTTCATTCACAAGAATATCATTACCCACTACAAATTCCCAGTTACCACTCTACAGAAGCCAAAAATCATGTGAAATGTAGATGGTGCTCACAACAAAGCTGGAACTGTCACAGAAGCAGTCAACCTTTACATTCAATTTAAAGGACAAGAACATCGAATGTGCTTCTATGTTGCAGAAATCTCCACTGACAACATGCTTCTGGGCTTCCCATTCCTTTGTGCTACCAACCCTACAGTTGATTGGACTAAAGGAACCCTTGAGGATACGGTTGTAGCCTCTACTTGGGATGCTGATAAATGGATTAAATGACTCCATTTACCCCCACATATCGATCCTACTACAATCACTGTAGCAAAGATCAGTACTTCCACCCAACTAGCTGCACAAGCAGCTGATCAAGATAAGAAGGACTGGAAGGACCTAGTCCCTTCCAACTATCATTGCTTTGAAAGGCTTTTTTCTGAAGAAGCCTCTCATCCCTTTCCTACTTCCAAACCTTGGGATCATGCCATAGACCTAATCCCTGATGCTCCATCCACCCTCAATTGCAAGATTTACCCTCTTGCACCAGTGGAGCAACAGGCCCAAGATGAATTCCTAAAGGAACATTTGGAGAAAGGATACATACATCCTTCAAAACCACCCTATGCCTCTCCTTGCTTCTTTGTAGGCAAGAAAGATGACAAAAGATGCTACGTCCAAGATTATAGATGCCTTAATGCAATCACTGTTGAAAATAAAACCCCTCTACCTCTCATTCCTGAAATAATCACTCGCTTAGGAAGTAAACAATACTTCACTAAGTTCAATGTATGATGGGGTTATAACAACATACACATTAAAGACAGTGACCAATGGAAGGCAGCATTCAAAACAAACAAGGGCTTATTCGAACCAATGGTGATGACCTTTGGTCTCACTAACGCCCCTGCCACTTTCCAATCTATGGTCAACGATATCTTTAGAGAAGAACTCAATCATCATGACATGGAGTTCTACATCTATATGGACGATGGCATCGTCGCCACAGAAGCATCAAAAGGATGGGAGTATCATAAAAACCTTGTTACTTGCATCTTCAAGAAGTTTCAAGATAATGACCTCTTCCTTAAACCCTGAGAAATGTCAATTCCACAAAGAAGAAATTGACTATCTTGGCATCATTATTGGCAAAGGAATGATCAAGATGGATCCAATCAAAGTTAAAGGAATTTGCAATTGGAAAGCCCCTACCAATCTACATGAACTATGCTCTTTCCTTGGCTTTGGGAACTACTATCACAACTTCATTCCAAAATATTTGGACATTGTTCAACCTCTAGTCTGGCTCACAAAGAAGAACAAACCTTGGGTCTTGGATAACTACACAGAATCATTGTTCAATATTCTCAAGAATATCTTCACCCATTACCCTGTTCTTCAAAACCCAGACTTCAACAAACCTTTCATTGTCGATGCTGATGCCTTTTCTTTTGCTCTGGGAGCCACTATATCTCAACAATTTGAAGATGGTATCCATCCTCTGGTATATTACTCCAGGTCAATACTACCTGCAGAAAGGAACTACAATATCCATGACAGAGAACTACTCGCTATAGTATCTGTCCTTAAAGAATATCGACACTGGCTACTTGGGGCATGTCATGAAGTGACTATTTGCACTGATCATGCCAATCTGGCCTACTTCCACAAACCCCAGGACCTTTCACCATGTCAAGCAAGGTGGATGGCCCTCCTCCAGGAAGACAACTTCAAGTTGACAACTATCCCTGGAAAATCTAACACTGTTGCCGATATTCTATCATGACAACCTGATCACAAAGGAGAAAACATTCATAATCAAGCCATCACACTCCTACCTGATCACATCTTCAATGAGCACTTGCAAAAGGCAAACATTCCTGAAGCTCATGCTCCTACCCTTAATCATACCTTTGGCAATAACCAGGAAGCTTTTGCATGCAAAGCTTACTCACACAAGTCACTCCCCTTATGCACTTACCTGCCTGATGACCCCATTTTATGACAGGAAATCCTGAAGGAAGTCCATGATTCCCCAGTGGGAGGACACCCTAGCATTGCTAACACTTGGGATCTTATAAGAAGGAAATACGAAGGGCCTAGACTTCGCCTCTTCATAGAAGAATATGTCAAGGGATGCACTAAGTGTCAAGAATCTAAAGCCATCACCACCCTGAAACATGTGCCACTCCAACCATTTGATACAAATGTGTCAGCTGGCCCCTTCCAATATGTTTTAATGGACCTTATCACAGATCTTCCAAAATCCGGATCATATGATTCCATTCTCACCATCGTCAATCAAGGCTGTTCAAAGGCCACAAAGTTTATCCCCTGCAATAAAACCATAGATGGCCTGGGTGTCACCATCAAGAACCTGGCTAATCTATTCCCATGGTTTGGAATTCCCAAGAGAATTATCTCTGACAGGGACCCCCATTTCAAAGGAAACTTTGCCAGGGCCATCTGTAAAGCCACAGGGATCAAACAAAATTTGAGGCACTGCCTTTCACCCACGCACAGATGGACAAACCAAGCAGATGAACCTCTGGATAGAAACTTACCTAAGGGAATTTGTAAATGGATGGCAAAACGATTGGCACACACTACTTCCTATGGCTGAGTTTGCTCACAATACTTGGTGACATGAAGGCACTAGGCACACACCACACGAACTTCTTATTGGTTTCAATCCAACTGCCAAATGGACTACAATAGACATATCTGTTCCTGAGGCTGAAACACATCTCAAAATCATGGAACAGGTACAATCCAGGGCACAGGAACAACTTCTGAAACACATTAAACCATCAGAAGAACCAAGAAAGCTCGAAGAAGGACAACTGGTGTGGCTAGATGGACGTAATCTTGTGGTTAAGGCCCCATCAAAGAAGCTTGCCCCTTGGCGATATGGACCATTTGAAGTGATAAAACAAATCACACCAGTGGTGTATCACATCAAATTACCCCCATCAATGAAAATCCACAATGTGTTTCATGTGGATCTTCTCATGCCATTCACTGAAACAGGGGCATACAGCAAAGCTTTTACCCAACCACCACCTGACATTGTACAAGGAGAAGAAGAGTATGAAATTGCTGCTATCATCAGAGACAGAAAGCACTGAGGCAGGACACAATACCTTGTTCATTGGGAAGGAGGCCCAGTTTCAGAGCACTCATGGGTCAATTCTGCTGACCTTCATGCTCCGGCTCTACTCAAAGAATACTTGATCTCAAAGACAAATTCCCCTATGGGTGGATGAGCCCATGTATAAAAACCCTCCTCCAGAACTCGAGATGGCAGAGCATCTTCTACAACTTGCTTGCCATCTCATCCACTCTACCTACCAAACTCCTTCACCTTCTTCACCTTCAAACTCGACCTCTTCTCATTACTGCCAATGTCTCAATCCCCAGTTTATATTCCATCCTCACCTGTCCCAACCTACTCATCCCCTGCCTACTGTCCCTCATCCCCAGTCCCCACTTGTGCCTCCCCTGTTCTTGCCTACCCTTCCCCAACACTGTCCTATGCCAACGTCGATGCCATTGCCTCCCCCACTCCCCAATTGGCAAGAAGGTCTCTACCCTTCAACAACCCTCCTGCCTATGAGTGTGATGAGGATGAGGATGACACCGCCACCCGAGTCTGTCTCTCCCCTCTTTCACCTTCCATCTCCCTCTCCTCAACCCTTCTTGGATCTGAGTGCAATGCCCTGGTGTTACCGAGTGGTTTGGGGTCCGGAAGATGCCGGAACACCTGAACTATGGACTGCACTGTTTGCATCATGCGTGCGTCAGATCTTGAGCGTTTATGTCCATTGATATCGCGTTCGGAATGCGTTGATCGTATCATTCTGAAGATGTACTAATAAAGCAATGAATAGCATTGCTTCTGTTCCAGATGTTCCTGTACTGCCACGTATGTCGCTTCCTTGATTAGGAAAGTACTTATGACACCAAGATTGCTACTAGGGAAGCACTTAATGCTTCCAGCACCGAGATCGTTTACATAGAAGCAACCTCACTTTTATGAGCCTCCTTTCGCTTCTATAGCACCAACCAGTACTACAGTAGCACAAACCTTATCCCTGTAGGGCTATATAAGGCCCCCAGTTGTAACAGTTGAGCCCTAAGCTCGACTTAGTTTGCCAATCCCAAACAGTTGACTCCTACCCCGTCTGCAGAGCCCCTCTCATCTTGTTGCCATACTACAGAAGGATCTAACACTCCTTCCCCTCCACAAGTATTGCTTGCTTGACTCAAGCATATCTGCATTGGTAGGACGTGTTCATAGACGTGACCATTGATCTTATTTAAGGCACTTTGGAGCCTTAACACCTGGGACTTAACCTTTTCCCAACACGCACTCCATCCCCATTCTCCCTTGCTGAGCAGTTTGAGGCTGCTAAATTCTTCGATGCCCCTCGCCTTCCACAACCCAGCACTGACTGGATCCCCTCCTCCAACTACCCCCTCATTGACTTCACCATCCCAGAATACCCAGGAGGAACCAGCTACAGGGCCAACTGGTTTCTTATCCAGCTGGAGGCCCGACCAGAACCCCTCATCCATGCTACCCTTGGCAAGGGAGCCCCCATCTTCTCTTGCATACTCACACCCATCCCCACTGCCTGGCCCATCTCTGTACACAACAAGGAGCAGTGGGACATGCTCCTTGCTGACCAGCCTTACACAGACTTTGTCACCAGGGCCATCGAGGATGACAACGACCCCTCCCTCACAGGAGGGGTCAAGTCTTACAGGTTTAGAACGTTGGAAATACTCAAAAGGAGACAAACCATACGCCTCCTCTTTGCACAAATCCTCGAGCACCAAGGCCACCTCAAGGAGGTCAAACAAACCCTTGCCACCACCAATACTCTCAATAGGGTTACCCTTAACCTCCATTGGCAAGACCACTCCTGTCATGAACCATTTCCCAGAGAGGGCCCTTGAAGGACCCTTCCTTAGGAGAGGAAACCCAGCCTCTATAGTGTCACCCTGTTCACATGGACAAAAGGGGTGAGTAGAGGTGTCCACAATATCACGCGCACATTGTCACGCAAGCGATTCTCAGCACAATTGACATACAGCAAGCCCCACTTAATGGCAACCCTTTTAGCAATAAAGGACAGTATTATAGCCTCCTTAAGGACCCTTTAGGACGACTAGAAGTGCCCTATAATAGGCACTAACACAATACTAAAAACCCTACAACGTGTTATTAGACTGACTCTAATAACTATAGAATGAACTATACAGCAATACTAAGGACCTTAATAGGAGTATTAGGGTCGACTCTAAGGACCCTAATGGAACTATATAAGGGGCCTTATAGACCACTCTATTCCCTGAACCAAATTACAAGTCCTCAAAGGACCGGCCCTAAACTAACTAACAGCAAATGAATCAGGTGCTTTGCATGTGTACTAAAGCAGTGAACATGTGGACAGTAAAGGCTCTTACTCATCAAGAGGAGCCTTCTTACTCAGCAGCTTACTGAGCATGACTGAGCATGCTCAGTAAGCATACTCTGACTTCTTACTCATCCATCTATTGTGCTTGATAACAAGGTTATAACTTGTTCCCTATTTAGCAGTTCTCTTGTAGTATATAAGCACTCAATAAAGTAGCGGACAGTCTTCAGACTGTCCATTTGTTTACAGCACTCTCTATCCCTGGGATACTCCTTTAAGGACCATCCCCTTGTGACCATTCTGGCTTCTTCCCTGCGTACCTGCTCAACTCTACCAGTAACTATACCTCTCTGGTATTTGGTACTGCTTTGGACTCTACTTCTTGCCCGCAGCCATCTTAGACGTCTATCAACTCATCTTCAAGCTTATTCCTTGCCCTTGAACTAGATATTTCAACAGTGAGTCTTGACAGGGATGCACATGTGTGTTCATGATGCTGATGTTGAACCAGAACCCTGAACAGATCACAGAAGGCGAAGACCTTCATACAAGGTTCAAGATCCGCTCATAGATGTTACAGTGTTAGACAGAACTTTAGTATATGCACTTATGGCAATAGGGTTACGCATACTACACTATCTATCACAAGATGCAGCCTTATGCTGCATCTAGAATGTTTCCACATCACGCGTCACTGAGTGCGCGATATAGTGGACACCTGTAGTCACCTCTTTTGGACTTAGGAACAGCCCTGGGTCATAGAGGTATAAATACCATACATGTAGACGAGTATACACATCACTCTACACCCCAATATCACTTGAGCATAAGGTGTGAAATGGGTAACCCCCAGGTAAATTTTCCTGAACCCCTACCTGTACCCATGAACATCGTACCCTTACAGATAAAGGGTACGGTTTCACTGTACATTGCTCAGGTTCACCGTTACTGGTACGGGTTCTATAATAACTGCGGTATGTAAGAAAAAACCGCGGGTTTCACATATGTATCACTAGCTAGTAAAATAAAAGAAGTACATAGTATAACTCATCAAGCAAAATGTTCTTTTTTGACGACACTGCAGCCAACACATCATCAAACACAAGGAGACCGCAATGGGCCCAGGAACCAAAGCAGAGAAAAGCTCGAATTGAACCCGATAAGAGATTATTGCATGTGAATGGGAGAAGGTGACGGCCTTGTGAAAAAACCCATTCAACAGCTGTCGAGGTGGCAGGGATACTGAGATAATCCAAAGCCATACAATGAAGGCTTGGATATACGAAACGGTTGTCATACATGTACCACCACTTCAGCAGATCTTTGACGTTTTCGACAGGGAGGCTCAAGTAGGCCTGGACCTCGTTCTGGCGGAGTTGGGTAGTGACAGAGAGATTACCGAATGATGTGTATCCTTCATCATTTGCTTCTTTCATTTGGGCCTGAGTCTCGGTCCAGGTCATCAGTGGTAGGCTTCTCATACTTCGCATATTCATCATAAACAAGGTCCTCCGCCACCTCAATCCATTCACCTTCCCAATTCTGGTTGCAAAAATATTCGAGTTTCATGCCAGGGTGTAGAACCATAGTGATGCAGTATGCAATAGAGTCATCGGTGAGGGAGTAGTAATGGTTCATTTTCTTGCATGCAAGCTTCATGGCTTCAACGAGAGCAGCTGGGAACTCTTTCCCTGTCTTTGGGTTGAGATGGCTGGTAAGCCAATCCATTGCAGGGAATGACAGCAGCGACTCCCGTGGAGTCTTGTGAAAAGAAGATAGTCGCAGTTCTTGAATTGCTTTGGGGAGATATTAGGAATTAATTCAATTAAGTAAAAATATGACTTACCCATAGTACCAAGACAAGATCTTCAACGATAACCCACTCTTCATCATCAAGCTCATACTTCTGAAGCTTGAGGACCTTGTCAGGCCATCATTGCATCAATAACCTCACGATATTTCGTTGCAAAACGAAGCATGTAGTATGTCAAATTCCAGCGTGTCACAACGTCACGCGGCATGAGGCGCGGCTTGAGTCTGAGCTCCTTGCAACACTTGCGCCACTTCGGGAGAGTGATAGTTGTTGAGTGAATGATAGCAAATGACAGATGACAAAGCTATTGAATCAAGATCAGTGGTTACTCTGAGTCCCAGGGAACAACTAAGATAGTACATACCTTCGTCACAATTTGACAAACAGTAGCTGTAGTTTCCATGATCTCTTCCTTCTTCTCCTCGTCTAGGTTCTCAAGTTCATCAATACCATCATCATCATTATTATCATCTGGTACATCCGATCTGTCTTCATCTTCGTCCTCGTCCTCATCCTCATCTTCATCTTCATCCTTGTCTTCTTCATCGAGTGCACCATCTTCACCAACGTCATCATTGTTATTGGATACGCCAGCTAATACAGCGTTGAATGGGCTGAGGAGGGCTTTGGCCAAGAGATGCAGAGTGTGATTGAAACAGCAGATGTGGTTTTGTCCATCAAAAGAGTTCTCCATCGTTGCGAGAGCTTTGGTCTGCGTGTCGTTTGCAGATCCATTGTCAGCGTTTATGGCCAGAATACGATCTTGGAGTCCAAACGTTTTGAGCATCTTCTGAAAGGCCTTTGCCAAAGCTGTACCTGTATGAGATTTCGGAACCTCAATGATATCGAGTAAGAAAGCTAGCATGGCACCTTGATGCTCAAGGTGTACAGTCCAGGCAACGAACACGCGTGTGGTTGGTTGAAGTCCAACAATCGGTCGCGAAGTGAATGTGACCTGGGTGTTCTCGCAGTAGTTTGCTTATCCGTTCATGGCACTTGATGTATGCAGCCTTGACATCACATCGAACCATGTTTGGACATGGAACTTTACGGTTGGGGTGCCCGGTCTTGAAAATATCAATGAGCTCGGGATCAGAGACAATTTGCGGAGGACGGTTGCATTCTGCCACCCATTTTGCAATGTGCGCACTGTTCAACGTGTTTAGAATAGAGCATTTAGCTGATAATAAGTACTACTTACTGAAATTCTGTGTTCGTGTGTGCTCAATGCAAGTACATGACAGGCCGCTGTCCTTGGTGGGCAAATGCTGCAAATATGTTGCCAGTGCGGCCTTCACTAGCAGCCTCGCCTTTCATAGCTGCATTCACCGCGTCCTCGCCAAAGCATCGGATGGTGTGGTGCTTGAGATTTGCAGTTGAAGATTTGTCGCCCCTATCTTGATAGTGCCGAACTGCCTTTTGAGCCTGTCTTGCAATGTTTTGACAAACAGGTGAAGAAGTGGGAGACACGGTTTTTGTGAATTTGAATAGAGATGTCGGGCTTGAAAAACGTGTAGATGGGGGACCGCCATGACTTCTTTGCATCTTCTAGTGTCCAAGTAAGCAAAAGAGGTAAAAAATGATAATGAAATGACATACGTAGGTCTTTTTCAAGCTCCTTGTTATCTGATTCAATCTCGATAGCATTGCTGGTTGCACCGTTGCTGCTGATACTCATATGATCATCCATCGTCAGTGCTTGCTCCACTTCTTGTTCACTTTCAATGGGTGTGGAGGTGGCATTAGATGCCACATGCTTTGCATGCTTGAGAGGCTGGGTGATTGCCTTCGAGCCATTTGCGATGCTACATTTGACTCCATGCTGGAGTGCCTTGGTGCTCGACTTGACTGTGCTGGCAAAGGAAGAGGTCGACACCAAAGTCTGCCATGAAGAGCATGATGACTTTGCTGAGGACTTTGACCCCAAATTGCGAGGCATGAGCAACAAGTGAGATGTTGAAGATAATTTGCTCACCTTTATATGATCCAGCCAGATCTCAATGAACCAACCCTTCTGACCCGTGTCATACGACTTTGCAAACATGGCACTAAGTGCCGTCTTTGCATAAAGGGAGGTGGCGGCTGAGTCCGAGTTGTGCTCACCAGTTTTCTCACGATTGTGATCAACAATCGCTTCCATTTGGGCTGGTCCTGAGCCTGTGCAAGCTGTCACCCTGTGGCAGGA
The DNA here is from genome assembly GCA_025769875.1 of Russula earlei. Classification (NCBI taxonomy): domain Eukaryota; kingdom Fungi; phylum Basidiomycota; class Agaricomycetes; order Russulales; family Russulaceae; genus Russula; species Russula earlei. The sequence goes on from JAGFNK010000453.1 coordinate 17,810, forward strand.
GACTCTTGAATAGTGCTTTCAATACCCTGTAAACCCGGCTGATAAGGGTGTGGTGTTGCAGTGGGTGTGACAAATTTAAAACTGTACCTGTACCCACACCTACCTGTGACCAAATTGTCACGGTGTCACCCGTACCTGAGTCACACCTTACTTGAGCATTAGCATAACCTCTAAGGTGGGTTGCTTGGCCTGTTAGCTGCGCTCTATGCTGCGCAACAGGTTATGGGCCCTGCAAGCCATGCGCCTTCATTGGCTGCAATGATGGCGAAGCATCCCTGAAGCCTGCATGCTGCGGCGAGCTAGTCTACCCTATGGGGAGACTATGTGGGCTTGTTTGAATACAATACTCTTACTGACGACCTCTAAGCCCCTTTCTAACAGCTATTATGTCGTCATCTCAACCCTCTGCCCCTGTTGTCCCCATCCTTGATGGCGCAAACTATGGTATTTGGTCAAAGGCTATGAAAGCCTACCTCATGTCCGTTGGACTGTGGGGTTATTGCAATGGTACATTTGAACTGCCAACCCTTCCTGGACTTCCTCAGGCGCCTCTTGCTGAAGAGATTGCTGCCCAGGCTGCCACTGTCGTAGCCCTGAGAGAATGGAAGAAAGGAAATGATATGGCAGTAGGCCACATGGTCCTTCGATCTAGCATTCGCGATCCAGCAGGATCTCATGACCCTGGATAGTGCCGAAACTATCTGGAATCGCCTTGAAACCCTTTATGGCATGGTGACTACAGTTAGTATCTATAAGAACTTCAAAGAAGCCATTTCCATTCGCATAAACCCGAGCCAACACCCTGGCCCACAAATGGATCAGATACATGCTGCATTCCAGCGTCTTACCGCCTCCTCCCTTCACATCCCTGACACCTTGCAGGCACTCATCATGCTTGCTGCCATTCCCCAGAAATGGGAAATGCTTGTCCACATTGTTACTCAGAACTATGAACTGGCTGACCTTAACTGCTAAGGACGTCCGAGAGGCTATGGTCTCTCAATATCAAACTGAGATCAATTGCAGAACAAGTAAGAAGCACAGCGCGCAGAAGATTTCAGCTGTCAAGCAGCAAGCACGGTGACCCCTCCTTCTCCAATCAGCAGCAGGGCAATAAGCCCAAGCGCAATGAAGATAAGGACAAGCGCCAGCATGGTAAGCACGGTGGCAAAGGAAAAGGAAAAGGCAAGGAGAAAGCCAATCAAAGCCATGGTCCCTGGACATTCTCACATTGCGGACGTTGCCGCACTCCCACTCCCAACCATTACCACTATCGCCCATCTGGGTCCTTCAGGGATCCAACAATGTACCGTCCCAACTGCAACTGACCCTCGCAAACGCACTCACGGCCCTTACAAGGCCTTAAGCAAAGTGCTTGATCTTGCTGATGATCTTGGGGTAACTCCCACTATCCAGACAGTCAAGACCCTTGAGCAGTGGATCTTGACTCAATCCACTGCCTCATCAAGTGCAGTCAACCTACCGTCGCCTGTCCCTGAGCCTATGGACCAGGACGATGGCGACTTTGCGCAAACAAATACGTCAGATTTATTCAACATTTATGATGGTATCCCAGAAGGTGCTGCCACCCCTGAGCATGCTCCGACTCCGTCAGATGAAGCGCTTGACTGGGGCAGCAACCCCGAAGATAACGAAGTGTGCGTGCGCCTCCCTCTCTCCTTTCACTTGCTAAAGAACCTATTAGCATCTCCCCAGCCCCAAAGCGGGCTAGATATGTCTAATAAGTGTTCGCTTGTATCATATAATGTACAAATTAGCGAAGGGACTACTTCACTTCAAAGTGAATGTAACAAAAACTGTTTGAGATGTAGAGGAAAGCACAACTTGAGTAAAATGGGATCCTTATGGCTCCTAGACTCTGGCGCATCTGCACACTTCACCTTTGAAATAAAAGACTTTATAGAGTATACACCAGCTTTGCCACATGAAAGATCCCCTGTTAAAACTGCCAATAACACAATATATGTGGAAGGCAAAGGCGCTGTGTTGCTTCGACACACTGTCAACTCTAAAATGGTTGTCACGTGCATTTCTCCTGTCCTTTATATTCTGAAAATTAACACTTGGATATTATCTATGGGGGAGTTTTTACAACAAGGGATGCATGCATTAGGGAATAATAGACATATTTCCCTACGAGAGGATGGACGTATAATCCTGTCCTCTTACCCCTTATTCCCAGGTCAAACCACATATTGGTTAGACGCCGCAATTGAAAGCATGCAAGTGTATTCTCTTATCTACACAGTAGATTATGATGTCATTCACCGACGCCTTGGCCACCCATCTAAGGATGTCATAACATGTGCAAAGACACATACCAAGGGTCTCCCTGAAGACCTGAAAATCCCTCAGGAACAGCTGGTATGTCCTGGCTGCGCACAAGGCAAGATGCCTGCATCTGCACACATCCCTTCTGAAACTCATGCCTCTGCACCATTTGAGCGTATTCACTCAGACCTTAAGAGTTTCCCTGTGAAGTCGTATCATAAGTACGAATATTTCGTCAGTTTCATTGAGGATTATTCCTCCTATGCATGGATCACACTCCTAAGAAATAAAAAGTTGACCATAATGGCCATCAAGCAATTCCTTGCTATGGTCAAGAACCAATATAAAGCAGGAATCAAAGAGTGGATGTCCGATGCTGGTGGAGAGTACAAGTCCGAGGCCTTTGATAACGTCCTAAAGGACGAAGGAATTAAAATCCTGCAAAGCACCCCATACACTCCACAACAGAATGGACGCGCAGAGCGCTTTATGTGCACTGTAATGGACAAAGCTCAGGCGATGTGCCTTGAAGCTTGTCTACCTCCCTCCTGGTGGGAATTTGCAGTGAATCATGGGACACATTGTTACAATAGGACACCTGCCAGACACCTTCAATGGCGTACACCCTTTGAAGCCCTAAAGAATGAGGTTCCTGATATCTCACACCTCAGAGTATTTGGTTGCGGTGCATATGTGCATATACCAGAAAAGCATCGAGTCAACAAGCTTTCGCCTAAAAGCGAGCTAATGATCTACCTTGGTCATACTGAGGGGATCAAAGCCTCACTCTTCATGAGGCTCCCAAATAACATGCTTTACACAAATGCTACCGCCCTGTATGATGAGACCCTATACCCCAAATGCAACAAAGCATGCACTAAAGGTACCACGCGGATTAATGAACCATGTGAGGAACTACTGCAACAACCTGTTGAAGACACCATTCCTGGTGTTGATGACCCATTCCCTACAATTAAAAGTGAGGACGATGAGCAGCCTATACAGGCACCAGAAGAAGAGGAACATGAGCAAACGCCCATCCCTCCTACACCATCCCCTCCTCCTGTTGAAGAACCTGTACCTCTTCAAAGGTCTCAGCGGTTGAGGAAAGTACCTACCTGTCCTGGCAACGTCTATGGTGAACACAGACACCCCACAGAAGTGGAAAAAGACATTCGGCAAACATGCACATGGAGAACAATGACAGAAAACCAACCCGGTAGCTCCGGTGAGGATAGTACATCAGGATCGGCCGCACCAGGCCCTTACACTCCTGTCGTCCTTGACGATCAACCACCACAAGCCTCTGAGGATGAGGTAGAAGACATTCTACGTCTTGCAAGGGAAGGGGGAGTCAAACTTCTGAACTATCTGCTCACTCAAGCAGTTCCACTAAGTTTGGAAGCACCTGATACTGCAAAGATTCATGAATGGACCTTTAGGGACATTCTGCGAATGCCAAGTGAACTCCAAAAGGAGTGGAAAGATGCTTGTCGCAAGGAGTTGGAATCCCTCTGCAGACGCAAAGTCTTCAAACTAGTCGATCCTCCCAAGGATCGCAAAATAATCAAAAATAGATGGGTATTTGACCTTAAGTCTGCTGGTTGTAAAAAAGCCAGACTAGTCGCCAAAGGGTTCTCCCAAGTAGAAGGCATTGACTATGATGAAATATTCTCACCCATGGTACGGTTTGAGACAGTCCACCTGATGATTGCACTCACAGCGCTCAAAAACTGGCACATTAGCGGACTAGATGTCAAGACTGCCTTTCTCTATGGTGAGCTTTATGAAGAGCTCTATATGGAGCAGCCTGAGGGCTTCAAAATAAAAGGCCAAGAGCGTAAAGTCATGCACCTTAAACGCACAATATATGGACTCAAACAAGCGGCACCTGCATGGTGTAAAGCCCTTGACAAGTCCATAACCTCGCTCAGCCTTATTCACCTTATGTCTGACTCTGGGCACTTTGTTAGTAAAGACAAGAGCATCATAGCCATTGTCTATGTTGATGATGTGCTCTTCTTTGGAGCAGACAAAAAAAAAATCAATAAAACCAAGGAGCGCTTCATGAAGCTCTGGGAATGTCAAGATCTGGGCAATGCCCAAGAATTTCTACACATGCACATTCAACGCAAGTCCGGCCAGATACACCTGGACCAGACTGAATATCGAGAGAAAGTGCTGCAGTGTTTTGACTTGCTTAATGCAAACCCTGCTCCTACTCCGCTACCAGAGGGCTATCACCCCTCTCCCAACACTTCCACTGCTGACCCAGCCTTGCAGTCAAAATTCCAGCAAGTTATAGGATCACTCCTATACATAATGCTTGGAACGCATTCAGACATAGCCTTTTCTGTCACAAAGTTGTCACAACACGCTGCCAATCCCTCAGAGGATCATTTAAATCGAGCATTCTACATTTGCCGATACCTCTTGGGAACCGCCAATTATGCCTTGGTCTATGATGGACCATCTAATGGTGGCCTAATGGCATATGCCGACTCTGACTGGGCTTCTGATCCGACAAATCGGAAGTCCACTACAGGCTATATGGTGAACCTGGCTGGAGCAATATTTTCGTGGAACTCACAAGTGCAGAAAACAGTCACGCTCTCTTCCACTGAAGCCAAGTATATGTCGCTCTCTGACATGAGCAGACAGTTAGTTTGGATTAAATCCTTACTAACAGAACTTGTCATCAATCTTGCTCCCATCCCACTGTTTGGTGATAACCAAGGCTCAATATTCTTAGCCTCCAACCCTGTGCAAGAAAAGCACATCAAACACATTGACTTGCACTATCACTTCATTCGTGAAGTCATACAAAATAAATAGGTGAAGCTATTCTTTATTAAAGGGGCTAACAACCCAGCCGACATGTTCACCAAGAACCTTGGTCACGTCAAGTTCCTCAAATTCAGGGAGCAACTAGGACTAACGTTCTACCCCTGAATGTGGGAAAATGCTCATGGCATCTACCGATGCACTTAGCAAGAGGGAGTGTTGAACCGGAACCTGAATGGATCAAAGAAGGCGAAGACCTTCATACAAGGTTCAAGATCCGCTCATAGATGTTACATGTTAGACAGAACTTTAGTATATGCGCTTATGGCAATAGGGTTACGCATACTACGCTATCTATCACAAGATGCAGCCTTATGCTGCGTCTAGAACATTTCCACATCACACGTCACTGAGTGCACGATATAGTGGACACCTGTAGTCACCTCTTTTGGACTTAGGAACAGCCCTGGGTCATAGAGGTATAAATACCATGCATGTAGACAAGTATACACATTGCTCTACACCCCAATATCACTTGAGCATTAGCACAACCTCTAAGGTGGGTTGCTTGGCCTGTTAGCTGTGCTCTATGCTGCGCAACAGCTGACTGGTCCTGTCAAGACTCACTGTTGAACAATCCAGTTCAAGAGTGAGGGAGTAGCTTGGAGACAAGTCAACTAAGTTCTAAGATGAAGTTAGCAAAGAGTACAGTCCAAACAAGTAGCAAGTACCAGAGAGGGACTGGTACTGGCTGTGAGAGGTGGTCATGGAAGGAGAGCACCAGGATACTAGATAGGGCAGTCACAAAGGAGTACCCTCTGTAATAGGAGTGCCACAAATAAAATGGACATTCTGAAGACTGTCTGCCACTTTATTGAGTACTTATATACTACAAGGGAATTACTATAAAGAGTACAAGTCATAACCTTGTTATCAAGCACAATGGGGGATGAGTAAGACATTGGGGAATGCTCAGTAAGCATGCTCAGTCATGCTCAGTAAGCTGCTGAGTAAGGGGGCCCTCAAGGATGAGTAAAGGCCTTCAGAGTCCATGTGTTCACTGCTTAGTGCACATGTGAAGCACACGATTCATTTGCTATAAGTTAGTTTAGGGCTTGTCATTCAGAGACTTGGAGTATTTGACAGTGAGGAGGTGTTCCTTATAAGACCCCTTATAAGGTTCTATTAGGGTGTTTAGAGTCGACCCTAATATTAGTATTAAGGTCCCTAGTATCACCTTATAGTTCATTCTAAGGTTATTTGAGTTAGTCTAATAATGTGTTCTAATGCCTATAGTATCCTCTTCAGTCTTCAATATGGGGATTCTAGGGTCGCCTTAGAGGATCTTTAGAAGGCTTCTAGTGTTGTCCTTTAATGCTAGATAGAGTACCAACAAGTAGGGCTTGCTGTATGTCAATTGTGCCTAGAATCAATCACACAACAATGCATGTGCAATATTGTGGACACCTCTGCTCACCCCTTTTGGCCATGTGAACAGGGTGCCACCATAGAGCCCCCCTTTCCTCTAATATGGAAGGGTCCTTCAAGGGCTCTCTCCAGGAAATGGTTCATGACAGGTCCAAGGAAAGAACAGAGAGAGGAGAGAGTAAGTAGTTCACATGACTGTTGATGCTTCTTGCTTTTCTCAGGCAGAGGTGATTGGGTCACAAAGACATTTTCTTTTCAGAATACAGCTAAACAGTTTATATACAGGAGGGGGTACTAAAGGGAGATATGATGGAAGGAGTCATAGTGGTGAAATGGAGTCAGAGCTAATGAAAGGTGTAGCATGCCAGGTCAGGGCACACAGAGTCTGTGGGCCTTGATCTGAGGGTGGGTATGAGCTGAAGGGAGCAGGGGAGAGCAAGGTCATGCCCTGGAATGCAACATGTGTGTGCAAGAGTGTGTGTGTGTTTGTTCTTGAAGGAAAAGGAGGAAGATCTTGAGGCAGTTGAAATGTTCTTGGGCAGACAAGAGAGTTAATGCAAATGCTAGAAAGTTGATTTCATTCACTGAGCTGCTCAGATAAGCTACTGGACAAGATAGTAGCTACTGATAATTAAACACAAAAGCCCTACTCCTCTGACTGCAAGTCTGAGAGCATAGGGCCAAGACACTATGGGTAGCAAGCCCTCAGATTGAGTGGCAATGACATCTGTGTGTGCATCATCCATGTCCATATGTATGCACATGGCAGGGGTGAGGATGAGGCAAGTGACATCAATGGTGATCATCTTGAGCCATTGTTGCAGTTCCCAGGCACAGAGTGAGGGATATGAGGGGATGACATTGAGAGGAGAGTGTGAGATGGAAAGAGGATAGGGAAGGAGGATAGGAAGAAGGACATGTGGGCAAGGGAGATGAGAGGAAGACAAAGACAAAAGACAAAGGGAAAGGAAGACCTGTTGGTGAGGACTGGTTGTGTCAAGACACGTACTGCTGATCACTAAGGACTCAGGAGCAGGTGGGCAAAGGTCAGAACAGATGGTACGCGGCGTAAATGGCGTTGAACAAGCGGACAAGCCAAACGACTAGGAGATACCAGATGGGGACTGGTATGTGTTGCAGAAGGCAGAGGCAAAGAGTAGAGGCCAGTGCAGCGAGGGGCTTTAAACAAGGCAGTCGTTGAAGAGTACCTTGAAGACGAGGGAGGACTTTAGACTGAGCGGTTGCAGGGGAGTACCCAGGAAGATGAGAGTATCACAAATGGACAGTCTGATGACTGCCGTGCTTCATTGGGGCTTATATACAGTGTACAGGGTCGATTACAAAGAACTGGGACTATTCTAGACTCTTTTGGTACCATCAATAGGACTACAGAGGCATAAACTTGCTTGTGTCAAGTTTCAGGCTTACTGAGCACATTACTGATCATTGTGGAGCGATGACATCATTATGATGTCACTGTGGAGTGCTTAGTGAGCCTATGAGGTCACTGTGGAGTCGCTCAGTCAGCCATGATGTCATTGGAGCCTTGATGATGTCAGATGAGTTATGCAACAGTTTCTAAGAGTTTGTGCCGCTGTTTCGGGTTCTTGGTGGCTGGGTGACCATGTGGCTGCCACGTGATGATTACCCAATTAGGAAATGGGTGCCTGGTCGTGTTATAGTGCCTTTGCAATAGCGATATCTTGTACCGCAGGAGGGATAGCCCAGAAAATGGAAGGGAGTTGGCAATGCAAAGTGAGAGAGGTCTCTCTTGAGTGAAATAGGACAATCTATGGCCAGGACCTGGCCTTGGTTCGTAACAGGTTGAGACAGTTGAGGGGGTCATTGTTAAGCCTCCAAAGTGCCTTAAATAAGATCAATGGTCACATCTATGAATGCATCCTACCAATGCAGATATGCTTGAGTCAAGCAAGCAATACTCATGGAGGGGAAGGAGTGTTAGATCCTTCTGGAGTATGACAACAAGATGAGAGGGGCTCTGCAGACAGGGTAGGAGTCAACTGTTTGGTATTGGAAAACTAAGTTGAACTTAAGGCTCAACTGCTACAAACTGGGGGCTTTATATAGCCCTCAGGGATAAGGTTTGTACTACTGTAGTACTGGTCGGTGCTATAGAAGAAAAGGCAGCTCATAGAAGCAATAGTTACTTCTGTATAAACGATCTTGGTGCTGGAAGCATTAAGTGCTTCCCTAGTAGCAATCTTGGTATCATAAGTACTTTCCCAATCAGGGAAGCAACATACATGGCAGTACAGGAACATCTGGGACAGAAGCAATGCTACTCATTGCTTCTTTAACACATCTTCAGAAAGATACAATCAATGCATTTTGAATGCAATATCAATGGTCAAGATCCAACGCATGCATGATGCAAACAATGCAGTCCATAGTTCAGGTGTTCTGGCATCTTCCAGACCCCAAACCACTCAGTAACAGTCATGAAAGGCTTGAGATGCAGATGCATCAAGGGAGCTGGGGTGTGGTGTGTGTGCATGGTTGGTGATGAGGGCTGAGTGATGCAATCAAGGTCTTGACATCAGGCTCAAGTTGGTAGTGTGGGCATGTGGTTAGGGATGAGGAATGAAAGGGAGATGAGGGGAGGTGTCATTGTCATGTCCTGTCACATCACATTTCCACACATGATTCCTGTCATGAACCATTCTCCAGAGAGGGCCCTTGAAGGACCCTTCCTTATGAGAGGAAACCCAGCCCCTATGGTGTCACCCTGTTCACACGAGCAAAAGGGGTGAGTAGAGGTGTCCACAATATCACACGCACATTGTCACACGAGCAATTCTCAGCACAATCAACATACAGCAAGCCCCACTTAATGGCAACCCTTCTAGCAATAAAGGACAGTATTAGGGCCTTCCTAGGGACCCTTTAGAACAACTCTAGGTGCTCTACAATAGGTACTAACCTAGTATCAAAGACCCTACAACATGTTATTAGACCAACTCTAATAACTATAGAATGAACTATAAGGCAATACTAAGGACCTTAATAGAAGTATTAGGGTCGACTCTAAGGACCCTAATAGAACTATATAATGGCATTATAAGATAACACTATCCCCTAACCAAACTACAAGTCCTCAAATGACCGGCCCTAAACTAACCAACAGAAAATGAATCAGGTGCTTGCACGTGCACTAAAGCAGTGAACATGTGGACAATGAAAGCTCTTACTCATCAAGAGAAGCCTTCTTACTCAGCAGCTTACTGAGCATGACTGAGCATGCTCAGTAAGCACACTCCGACTTCTTACTCATCACTCTATTGTGCTTGATAACAAGGTTATGACTTGTTCCCTATTTAGCAGTTCTCTTGTAGTATAAAAGTGCTCAATAAAGTAGCGGACAGTCCTCAGACTGTCCATTTGTTTATGGCACTCTCTATCCCTGGGATACTCCTTTAAGGACCGTCCCCTTGTGACCATTCTGGCCTCTTCCCTGCATACCTGCTCGACTCTACCAGTAACTATACCTCTCTGGTATTTGTTACTGCTGTGGACTCTACTTCTTGCCCACACCATCTTGGACATCTATCGACTCATCTTCAAGCTTACCCCTCGCTCTTGAACTGGATAGTTCAACAGTGAGTCTTGACAATTCCATGGCCAGCCATAATCTTCCTTACAGCATCATCCAGGTCTGTGCATAGATGTGTGGCAGGGGCAAGGATGATAGTTGAAAGATAATGATGGAAGGGCAAGAGTGGGATGAAAGGGAGTCAACAACAGGCAAGAGCATAATGACAGATAGATGGGGAGCATAAGGCAGACAAAGAAACTAGTGGTGCAGAGGATGGATGAAGACAATACAGGTGAGGTGGCAATGATGTTGTGCTATGGGTCAATGCAAGGAGCTGAGGTCTGACCCCAAGACTGACAACAGAGGCATTGAACAGCAAGGCAAGTGATGGTGATGGTGATCAAATTGAGACATAATCACTGTTCCTGGGCATAAAATGGGGAATACAGTGATGATGACATCAAAAGGGGAACACAAGAGGGAAGGAGAAAGAGGGGGAAAGGAAGGACAGCAGTTGGAGGGATGAGGAATGAAGGATGATGGGAAAGAGGAATGTGTGGAGGTGCAGGGGTGCAGGTACACATCATGTGAATTTCCCAGCCAGCAGGAGTAAATTTTTGACAGGCAAAATTGTGCAATAATCAAAATGAAAAATCATGATGGTCAAAGGTTGCACAATTTATGAGGTGATTAAGTGCTCAATAATTGGCAACTTAATCATGCAATAATTTGCCCTACATTGACTGCTCCTATTGATATGGATTGTTCTGCTAGATGACATGAAAAATTATAAAGAATTAGGCCCCTTACAGCAACCAAGATTTCTTGAAACTTGAACTTGGAACTTGAATTTCAGGATTAGCTGGGGGTGACAGGAGTCACAGGTGTGATGAAAGTCATTGGAATTTCGCATGATGTGACATGCCAAATCCAGGCTATCAGACTTTGTCAGCAGAGTGGTGTTTGAACATCTTTACAATTCAGAAAACTAATATAATTATTTAATGATAATAATAAATTATTTGATAACAGAAGCTGTGGTACTCTACTCAAAATTGAAATTGTTGTACCTAACATCCATCCTTCAACATTGCGCTGCCATGCACACCCTCATCATTGCCACTCCCTTGCACCTCTGCCATCCTGCCAGCTACAGACATTGCACCCTCATGATTGTCTTTGCACATGCTCTCCTGACAAACTGATGCACCCCGAAAAGAAGATCAAACAGTCCCGCCACCTCCATCATCCTGCCAACACACACTGCATGATTGCAATCACCTTTGCATGGGTGTTCTCCTGATAAACCAATGCGCACAAAGGCCAAACAGTCTCACCAAACACCACTCCCCCATCATCTCACCCTCAATGCATGCTGCACTGTTGCAATTGCCATTGCACATGCACCCTGACAGATCAACAAAGCCTGAATAGCCCCACCAATGCCACACCCTCGCCACCTCCATCATGCCAGCACTCGCCATGTGATCACAATCACCTTTGCAAGCACATTCTGTCATGAACCATTTCCCAGAGAGGGCCCTTGAAGGACCCTTCCTTATGAGAGGAAACCCAGCCTCTATGGTGTCACCCTGTTCACACGGACAAAAGGGGTGAGTAGAGATGTCCACAATATTGCATGCGCATTGTCGCGCAAGCGATTCTCAGCACAATCGACATACAGCAAGCCCCACTTAATGGCAACCCTTTTAGCAATAAAGGACAGTATTATGGCCTCCTTAAAGACCCTTTTAGACGACCCCAAGTGCTCTACAATAGGCACTAACACAATACTAAAGACCGTACGATGTGTTATTAGACTAACTCTAATAACTATAGAACAAACTATAAAACAATACTAAGGACCTTAATAGAAGTATTAGGGTCGACTTTAAGGACCCTAATAGAACTATAAGGGGCCTTATACGCAACTCTATTCCCTGACCCAAACTACAAGTCCTCAAATGACCGGCCCTAAACTAACTAACAGCAAATGAATCAGGGTGCTTCACATGCGTACTAAAGCAGTGAACACGTGGACAGTAAAGGCTCTTACTCATCAAGAGAAGCCTCCTTACTCAGCAGCTTACTGAGCATGACTGAGCATGCTCAGTAAGCATACTCCGACTCCTTACTCATCCATCTATTGTGCTTGATAACAAGGTTATGACTTGTTCCCTATTTAGCAGTTCTCTTGTAATATATAAGCACTCAATAAAGTAGCGGACAGTTTTCAGACTGTCCATTTGTTTACAGCACTCTCTATCCCTGGGATACTCCTTTAAGGACTGTCCCCTTTGTGATTATTCTGGCTTCTTCCCTGTGTACCTGCTCGACTCTACCAGTAACAATACCTCTTTGGTATTTGCTACTGCTTTGGACTCTACTCCTTGCCCATGCTGTCTTAGACATCTATCAACTCGTCTTCGAGCTTACTCCTCACTCTTGAACTGGATAGTTCAACAGTGAGTCTTGACACATTCTCCCGACAAACCTGCCCACCCCAAAAGAAGGCTGAACAGTCTCGCCCAATGCCACTGCCCTCAATATCATTGAGCGGCATCCTGGCTTTGGCCTTCACAGTCAAGGCCCTTAGATTAGTTTATACTTTACTCTTTAATACAGTGACCCAAAAAACTGTTCAAATGTTTTGTACATTTTCATTGTATTAACCATATCTGGAGAACCACTGCAGCTAATAATATGTAACTAGGTTTGTTTTCAAGCTCTAAATCATAGCTTTGTAATGGTATACTTTATACAGCGTGAGCATAATTATTTAGGAAGATATAAGGTATGTTTGCTGGTGTACCCATTTGAACAGTTTTTTGGCATTGGTTAGTGAATTCATTATTTCTCAGATTGAGATTCATATTCTTTCCCCAGAGGGCTAAAATTGAACATGGAGGTCATGTGACCTATAATAAACTCAAACCATGTGCAAATAAGCCAAAACAGCTGCTTCTTCTTCACCAACAACATCATGAAGTCTCTTCTTCCTCATGAAGTCAACTACATCGTCTCCCTTCTCCAGGCCAACCATTCAGTTCATAACATTGTCAAGGCAGCACACAGAAGCATTGGTTCAATCACCAACATTTGCCAGAAATACCTTCCTGACCTTCCAAAGTCCTCTGGAGGTCATCCTTCCAAGCTCTCTAACCTTGACATCCACTTTGCCACATGCCTTCTTAGCTCTGAAGAAGCAGACACTGCTCCTCAGGTTGCTAGAAGGTTGGAGGTCATCAAAGAGTCCACTATCTCCAATCAGACCATTTGAAACTACCTTAACAAGGGAGGCTTGAAGGCAGTTACAAAGAAGAAGAGGCCTTACCTTAAACCAAGTCACTATAGGGCCAGAAAGGACTTTGCAGAAAAGTACCTATACTGGACTGTGGAGGACTGAAAGAGGGTAATTTGGTCAGATGAGACCAAAATCAATTGTATGGGCTCAGATGGCAAGAAATGGGCTTGGAAAAAAGGAGGAGAGCACCTTTCTGAATGCCTTGTTCAGCCAACAGTCAAACATGGAGGAGGTTCCTTGATGTTGTGGGGCTGCATGTCTTGGGAAGGAGTTGGGCATGCAGCAAAGATTGATGGAAGGATGGATGCTGAACTTTATTGCAGCATTTTGGAGGATGAACTACTTGCATCTATCAAGTATTTCAAGAAGAAATGCAAAGATACCCTCTTTCAACAGGACAATGCCTCTATCCACAAGAGCAGGCTTGCCACATCTTGGTTCCAAGACCACAGAATTCAGGTCATGGACTGGCCAGCTCAATCCCCAGACCTCAATCCTATTGAGCATCTTTGGGCTCATCTCAAAAAGAAGCTTGCAGCTTATCCAACACCCCTTAAGGGAATCAATGAACTTTGGGAGCACACACAGCTGGAATGGAAGGCCATTGATCAAACTATTGTGCAGAATTTGATAGAAAGTATGCCTAGGAGGGTGGAAGAGGTGTTCAAAGCAAATGGAGGATACACAAACTACTAATTTTTGGCATATACCCTATTTAGATACCAAGGCAAAAAAACTGTTCAAATGGATACACTGGAAGAAATACCTTATATCTTCTTACATAAGTATGTTCATAGTATATATAGTATTTTATTACAAAGCTATGATGTAGAGCTTTAAAACAAGCCCACTAACATGTTATCAGCTGCAGTGGTTCTCTAGATATGGTTAATACAATGAAAATGTACAAAACATTTGAACGGTTTTTTTGGGTCACTCTACACCATTATGTAAATTAAGAATTGTGTGTAATTGTTATCTGTGTTTGAAACAAATTGTGGAGTCAATGGGAATTGCCTTGAGGAGCCAAGTTGGTGGGATGCTTGCCTTTTCTGGAGCATGACAAATCATGTGAAATTCCAATGGCTTTCATCATGCCTGTGACTCCTGTGACTCCTGGCTAATCCCGAAATTCAAGTTCCAAGTTCAAGTTTCAAAATCTTGGTTGCTGTAAGGGGCCTTACAGATTCACTCAAAAAGTGATTACACCCATTAATGAGTGATACTAGAGGCATATTAGGGCCTTTTAGAAACAGAATTTTCAACCCAAACCGAAACTTTTGAAACTCAAGGATTTTTCAGAGATCACCAATATAACAGGGAAAAGTTGGTGTCTGTTGCTAAAATGGGGCTTATAAGTAAAAAGGATTACACATGAAGAGAATGCTCAGAGGCTGCCAAAGGCACACCCCTTGGGCATAGCCCAATCAAGCTTCAGCTTGTACAAGATTAAATCATGATCTTCCCTAGTCATAACCAACCAAATAGATGGGTGTCTGAAATAATAACTGAGGTCATAATACTCATTTTCCAACACCCTGGAATCAAAACACGACATGCGAAACACACAAGGGTTCCTCATTACATCATGAAGCGCTCTGCTCTGTGAAACAAGGAGGCCGTGACGAAGTGGCGAATCAACAGACGTGAGAAGCCTCTAGTCATACAAAGGGGTCGTCATTCCAGAAATATACAGATAGCTTAACAATGCACAAGCACGTGTCGGATTGCTTGTACTGAGAGATACACAGAGGGTAAGAAAAAGAAAGGTGCTAATATCAAGGGGAAGTTCCATTCCAATCAGGCAAGATAACCGAGTGCCAAAGCCGTCAATGTCGAAGAGATGAGGTTTACCTAGTAGCAAGGAACAAATCCAGTCAGACCCGTGGTGAAGAACAAGTCGATGGCAAAGTACGCACGTTGTTATTTGACAGAATGTCGAGACCACTCACGACTTTGATATCAGAATCGTCTTCAGACATCATCGACGACTCGGTCAATATACGTTTGCTCGTGTTGGAATATTGCGTCCGCTGTAATGTGGCGCCGAGGAGCGAATCGAGCTGTGCGGTCGAGTCCGAAGGGCGTCAGTATGGCTGATACAAAGTCCGACGATCAGAAGAACCGAACACGCACGAGGGACCCTAATCCGCCAGCGACAGCACCCCATGCAAGTAGGAGTAAAAACAGATCACCGGTCTGATCGCGACACGCGGCGTTTTCTACAGACAGCGCGGCCCACATTGTCCAGCCCATCGCCATGCCACCGCCGATAGATGCGGCAGTTCCTAGTAATGAAAGGGCGCCATTCGTGCCTGGAGGCACCGTCCTGAATGTCGTGAGGAGGATAGGCGGGGAGCTGGACAGGATGCCGAGCTCCGATGCAAGTGTATCACCCATGCAACACGCAAAATGTCTGCGTGAACGCATCGAAAAGATCGAAAAGAAAAGGTCGTCGTGGAAAGCCCATCGCCATGAACTCATGTCGGACGCGGATGGGAAACGGGAGTTAAACGCACCCAAGGACAACGAAGATTAGCGCCCGACTCCACCCTTCCGTGATGGCCGCGTCGAGCGGACACCATGTCTCATCCGCGTACGGCACCCCACGTACGCCAAACAGTGCCTCTGCGACTCGGGATCCAGGGAACCCTGGGGCATGCAGTGCCCCCCAGGCAAGGGTCGCGACAAGTGCGCTGGCCGAGTTGGAGAACACCTGGGCAGCGGTGCGGTATCCCGCCGTGGCGTGGTCGTGCCCGTCCTCAAGGGCGGCCTTGCGTGGCTGACCTGCGCGTGTTGCACTGGAGCCAAGGAGGTAGAATGTGATGAGGACTATGCCGGGGGTACGGAGGGGGAGGGAGAGCATGGATATGCCAGTGAGGAAAGCGGCGGCGGCGCCGGATGGGGAAAGGGAGCGCTTGCGAAGTCCATTGACGGAGAGAGCGGTGGCGAAGAGGAAAGGGACAAGGGGAAAGTCGTAGTGGAGCATCGTGTAGAGGGATAGTTCGCTGGCGACAAATCACCAACCGCCTTTTGTCGGGTTTGGGGGTGTGAGCGCCTGTTTGGTACGAACCAAGTCGAGTCTGCTCACGATTCAAGTTGAAGCGATGCTTCGCTTGCTTCGATACCGCGCCAACCTCGCTCGACTGCGCGCTTCTTGACCCTCGCCAGTCTGATCGCCATCACAAAGCCGAGAGACGATCCCCGCGATTGCAATCGATAACCACCCGATGTCTGTCTCTTTGTCTGGTACATACGCCCCGATACCCCTTCAGGGTAAGCTCGCCCTCATAACTGGCGCAACGTGAGCCTCATCTTCCCATTCTTGTCATCCTCGCGCGCTAAAAACAACCCATCGTCATCGCACAGAGGCGGAATTGGAAAGGCGACGGCACGGACTCTTCGCTGCACGCGGCGTCAACCTCGCGCTGCATTATTTCTCTCAACATGACGTTGCTACCGCGCTGGTCCAAGAACTCCGCGCGGTCGGCGTGCGCGTTGCCGCGTTCCAAGCAGACCTTGCTGACTTTGAGGCCGTGCGCACCCTACACACCCAGATCGTCGAGGAACTGGGACATCCGGACATCCTGTACAGCAATGCCGCAATGGCGGGCACTATGCTCGGTATCAAGGCCAAGATAGAAGACGCAAGTATGGATGAGTTCGAGATGTGTTGGCGGGCAAATGCGGGTGGCCCATTCCTGGTATGTGGCAGGCAGGGTTTCCACCTCCTGCGCGAGATAGGGTATGCTGACGTCTGCGCTGGGCCTAGTTGACCAAGCTTTGCATCCCACACATGGAAAAACAATGTTATGGGAGAATCGTGTTTTGTTCCAGTATTGCTACAGGTGTGTTTTTCTTTAGTTGCCGTCTGCTCAGTCCCGAGACGATTGATTATACGCGCAGCTACCGGAGGGGTCCTTGGACCTCACTATTCCTCCTCAAAAGCTGCGTTACACGGCATCATGCACTGGGTCGCTAAACAGTACAGTAAAAAGGGAATTGTAAGTGTTACTATGCCAGTGCCCCGATGACGGTTTGATTCTGTTTGCCATGGTAGACATGCAATGCTGTTGCCCCGGCCTTAATCGCGAATACTGTCATGTTTAATAAGCCTACTCCTGCTCACCGCGTATGTACAATCAATCCCTTCAACTCGGTTGGTCGTCCAATGCCATGATAGGATCTTGTACCTGTCGGCCGCTTTGGCCAACCGGAGGAAGTCGCCCAAGTAGTAGAGTTGTTGGTCACAAACTCGTACATGACAGACAAGGTTCGTGTCCTCTGGAGTCGCATTCCCAACCTTGGGAATTTATCGCTTGATATTTCCAGATCGTGACATGTGACGGCGGGATGTTACCATCGTCCCTCGCTTGACTTGGTTTTTGTCCAATCTCATCGGTGTTTAGTAAAGCAACGGGGTGAGATAGATTAGAGATGTAAGAAAAATGATATTGGGCAGTGCTGAGATAAGATAAGATCATTACTGCCATCATCTCCAAGTGACCAATTGGATGCAACGAGCGAACTGCCGTAGCGTGCGACAGGGCCTTCCTCGCCTTTGTCCCGTTTCACCATCCCCTACTGTCCCAATCTTCTTCTCCCTCTCAAATCCCGCGCGTCGGGATCCGTGCTTCCTCGTCACTCGCATTTCTTAACGCCTTCACGTGCAAGCCAATAGTCCATGATGTGCGGGTTCCATATGGGTACGGGGGGGAGGAATCGCTCGGAGAACATGAGGGCACAACGACGAGCTCAGCCTTGCTCAACCAGACTCTCTGAATCCTTGACTTCTCCGAATGTTTCCCCCCCAATACTCCCGTCTTCGGTGGCGGTAGCATCAGTGCAGCTACCCAAACAAACTTCCTCACCTCTATTCCTGCCCTCCAGTGTGAGGTGTTTTGCACCCACCGTTTCTCCTCTCTCCCTCAATCTTTTCTGGTGAAAGCAGAACTCCATTTTTCCTATGGATAGCGACAACTCCGGGCCATGTGTTCACATTGGCCTCGTGGGCTGAGTTTGAGCCCAATTCGCGAAATAACTATCTCACACACAAGGACGTCCGTAGTTCCATGTCCCGCGATGTCGCACGTCTTTTGCACCAGTTCGACGCATGGGCAAGGTTCGTCGGCGGCCTGCTCGCATGGCACCCACACGCTTACTCCACGAACCCAGACAGTTTAAGATATCATTAGATAATGGAAACTGGGCCGACTTCCGACTCCTTTATTCTCATGGTGGCAAAGATTTGTGGCATACAACTCATGTCGTATCACCTGTACCTGTGAATGCTTCATAAACTCTGATGAGGCAAAGGGGTACGTTCCGAAACGCTCTCGATTGTTTGTCACACGCATATACTCACAATTCTCAGATGTGACACGCCATAACGTGTCTCCTTTAAAGGTTTCTCGCCAACAGCGACCATTGGCTGCTCTTTACTGTGCGTTCCCTGTTGTCTGTCCCGTGCCCTACACACACCTCTCTTTGTCCTTTCTTTTTTATAATCGTTTCCAAATTAAAGTGACGTGGAACTAATAGGTACCCGATTATCTCTTCTAGCGGCCGAGCGTTGAATGACGTGACTATCAACATTCGCACTCATGTGCTGTGTGCGTATGGCTCCTGTCCACCTGCTCATTCTGATTCCTTTATGGCTATTAGGTATAATTTGGGCTTTCGGCCTTTGCCATTCGTCGTTTGCACGGCCGGCCATCAACCAGTGGCTGATATCAGCAGTTTCTCAGTGTAGAACTCGGTGCGTCTGCAAAACCGAGTTGGGACTCGGGAAAATGGAACGTAGAGTAATTATTCCCCAAAGAAGGTAGTTACAGTTCCGTTACAGGCACGGCATGGGTGTGAAAGGTAAGCGTAAGCGCCACAAGGGTGGCGTCCACACGACCAAACAACAATGGGCGGCCTGGTTTTTGCTTTTTCGGGCCGGAACATCGGAGCAACTTCCCACGCCCGGTTCTTTCCCCCGCAGCGCCGTGGCCCGCCAAAGAGAACGAAAGCCGACACATCCTGCGTAGACAACCCCCCGCCCTAATTTATCCTGCATCGTCCCCATTCTTCTTCTCCATGATATGCCCCGTGCACACAACCCCGGCCCCTCTACCCTTCGCAACCGAAATCGTGTCACAAACAAGACCCGACTCCACATTGTTCATGGTAGCCTCGATGCGGACCCCCTTGCCTTCGATGAGGACGAGGAGAAGGCTAGAATTGTGTCTACTGCTGGTGTTGATGCAGAGGATGCCAATGTGAGCTCAAATTTTCGTCTGTATCATGCTTTTGAGCCTCTCGTTTTGAGAGGCGCCTGGTGGCACTCTCTCATTGGTCACCGCCGTGGGAGTTTCGTCCCGCGGAATGCTGACTCATCAATTTTTTTTTTAGGAACACCATCTTCAAGCTGTCCTGTCAGCTGCCTCCCAACGCCACTCAAACTCACGCGCCCGTGGTCCTAGTGACAAGCCTCCCATCAAGCAACAGGATGCTTATATACCAATCCCGGATAATGCCGGAATTGTGGAGGATTATGAATCTCTTTACCCACCGAATCGGTGGCGTGATCCGATCTCATATGTCAAGACATCCGAAACGATTGAGGAAACCACCCAGGATTCCCTCGCTCATGGTTTCACATACTTCATGGATGAGCGCGACAAAGAGTGGCTCGACAAGAATAATGAAGAAGCTCGTGGTGAGGGAACATCCGCTCAAGGCGCCGTTTCAACATCAGGCACAGCAACCAGGACCTCACAGCGCAGCTCGAAAGCGAAAGGCAAGGAGCCCGACGTCGCGCAACCAGTCTCTATCTCGGAGGACGAATTTGAGCTTGTAATGGGACTTTTTGAAAAAGTGACCCACGAAAAGACTGAGTTTCTTCACCACGTACGACATTCCTCGTCTCGAGTGAACCGGCACAACTGATGTCTGATGTAGGGCCTTGAGCAAGGGTCACCTTTCCCACCGTTTTCCGACTATCAGGAGACATTCTCGAGTAGGCTAACACCTGACACGTTTTCCGCGTTCACTGTACCGCCATGGATTCCGCAACCACCGCACTTACTTCGCTTTGCAAAGGCCATCTACCCTTATTGGAAGGAGCGTCGAGTCGAGCGAGGCGGCCTTCGAATAATCCCTACTCTCAACGTGAGCCTAACCTATTTCCTATTTGGCTTTTCATTCCTTGTTAATACTTCCTCACCTTAGTTTGATGAGTCTGACGTAAAAAACGAGTCATACATCTGCTTCAGGCGGCGCGATGTCAAAGCTATGCGCAAGACCCGCGCCTCACAGGCATCGTCTTCAGAGAAACTCATGCGCTTGAAGCAAGAGCTCTCTACAGCAGCTGAACTTGTCAGCGGTGTCCTGAAGCGCGAGCAATTGAAACGCGATGCATCTCATCAAGCAAAAGCGGTGTGGGAGAAGCGCGAGGATCTCGCCAACCTTAAGCGCAAGTTTCCTTCCCTACTCAATGCAAAGGAAGACGAAGAGTTGTTTTACGATAAAGAAAGGCCCAAGAAGGTCAAGCCAACAGAGCAAGTGTATGTCTTACTATTTTCTCTAAGTTGCATGAATTTAGCGGACTTTTTAGTCGCCTTCCGGGGGTCAGGATCAAACGCGACAGCAACGGCGAGCTTTTGTCTCCCGTACCGCTCCATGACACGATCGTGCGTCCCAAGGAACGCGCGGCCGCAATCCTATCGCAAGTCGATCGGGAGATGGTTCGGATCAAAGAGCGCGACCATCACTGGGAAGACGGAATTGAGGTGTGTTTCCTTTATGCTGCCACCAGCGTCGCCCTTTATGTCCTCCTAGAATGCGTATCAACCCCACCCTGTCACTCAAGCTCAACGACATTTCAAGTGGATCCCTCCCTCCGATGCGTCCCGATCGTTGTCATCGAGATTTATCCCGCATGAAGATTCCTCTGTTCCAGAGTGGCGTGCCGTCCGGGTACGTCGTGGTCGTGGAGGCGTGTTACGCGTAGATCGCCGTTTCGCTCGTCGATCTCTAGCTGGGGATGGACTTTCGGGTTCTGGGCGCTTAACAAGCTCTTTGAGTGCGGATTCAAATATGTCTGAGGAAGTTACTACAAAGGAAGTTTCGTGGCGCATTCGCGATCGTTGGCTATTCGATGCAGACGACGAACCGTCTGTTGGTCCCGACAGCCCTGATGAGAGGGATAGGGTGCTTGTGGATGAATTCCACCCCAAGTATGGCTGTCTCTCTAATGGCCAAGATGTTTGTTGACAGGCTTTGACTAGATATCTGCTGAAGGGGATGTCCTTGTACCAGGAGGACGACCACACGCGTCTTACTACTGATCCTACCATTTATACACCGTCATCAGATGGGCGTCTACTTGGCTTTCTTCCGTACAGGACGGGTATCACGCCCGCTTTCCGACGTGATGCCATCATTGTGGGACCTCGTCCTCTTGTCCCGCAGACTCCTTCTCAGGCTGCAGCGATGCAACAACACCAGCAACAGTTAGCCCAGCAGCAGAGCGCTCTTGGAATGCCGCAGACAACAGGCACACCGATCTCGATGCAGCAGCAGTTGAAGAAGCTGCCATCGGCGTTGAACGTTCCACAGATGCGCATCTCCTCCAATGGCAATTTGCGTCCCCCTGCCACCCCCATTTTGACCGCGATCGCCCCTTCTGCACCTCTGACTTCCCCGCAGTCGTCCCCAACGCCTACTGCGACGAATAGTCAAACCAGCCCCACCCCTGTCCCTCCGTCTCTGAACGGTGAGGACTCACGTGCATCGTCTACTCCTGCTCAGCAACAGGACTCTATCACACCGTCTACCGAGGCAACACCTGCTGGCGTGTCCACTGTTTCCCCTATGCCTATAAAGCCGACCCAACCACACCATGCAATTTCAATTCCTAATGGTTATCACATACAAAATAGCTATGCGACCGCTATGTCCAATGGCACCCCAACGTATCTTCACCCGAGTTCGCAGCAGAACGGCTCACTGTGCAGCAGATCCAGCTCAAGAATGCATTTACCAATGGCCAACCAGACATACCCATTGCAGTCAATGGCTCGCGGCCTGCATCATACATCGGACATGTCGTCGGGAACGGTACTAATTTCAATTTGCCAGTGGGAGCCGTTGGTGTCAATGTGGGGATGAATCTTAGTAATATGAACTTGAAGCTTCCCCCTTCCCGGGCAATGCCATGGGCAGCGGCTCAACGCAGCCACAAGCCGTGGCAATCGCGCACTCACTCTCGCCGCATATGCATGCTCACAGTCCGACTCCTCAGGTGTCCCCATCACGTGGTGGTCAGACACCGACGGCGTCGCCTTCTCTACATCAACAACAGCTAGTAAGCGGCTCCGGCGCGACGTATTAGGCACAGGAGAGACTCGATATCAACCACACCTCACTCCTATATTTTTTTGCGTTCGTGTGTATGTGGACGTTGCACCCCTTTCTACGACTTTTGCTATTGATTCAGTTTGTGTGTTATAGCAATGATTTATTTGGAACTGGAAAACATGTGTGCAAAAGATGCCTGGGTGCGTCTCGTTCATTCATCCATTTCACTAGAAGTGTGAAGGGAGAAATGAGTAAATCACGACCATGTTGGTGGGCAATGCCCAATCGTGCGATGTCGGCTTTACCTTTGGGGACCCTTATGATCATGGCGTCGTTGTTGTGTGTTGGGTTGGTTGAGTGAAAGGCGCCGAATGAACACATTCCCATCTACGTCCACGTCCACGCCCATAGACTGCAGAGAAAAGCTTTCTTTCCTGTGCCGACGCGACCACCTATGCGCAGGTGCGCCCCGAGACGCCGGGACTTATCAAGGCTTGGGCTTGGCCATGGCCGCAATACCAGCGACTGTGCTGCTGCATCGTGCTGCGTTGGGACGTCGGCGCGCGCATACTGCGCGTCGCAGACACAAGTGAGACCAAAGGCCAGGTAGGGTTGATGCGTTGACCACTCGGTACCAGGACTCGGTGGTTGGAGTGCCGGTGCCGGTACCGGTGTCTCTTGGTCTTAGGTTGTAGGGGATGGACTGGGATGGCCCGAGTCGAGTCGAGTCGAGTCGGGTGTTACAATGTCGGTGCACATTTCCGAAGTCGCGCCTCCCAGGGCGTCGATATTATCTCGATGCCCGCCACGTCAATTGATGGCGCTTTCCCCTCCCTTTGGTGGAGGACAAATGGGCGATTGAGGATTGAACGAACGGGAGCTCTCTGCTTCCGGGTCAGGGTCCGCCGCATCTGATGTCCGAGGCCCACCCCCCCCCCCCTTCCCCCCCGCCACATTTTTCTGGTCCCGTTGGTGTACGTGGAAGTGGTGAGGAAGGATTTTTCTCTCCCAGAGTGCAAGCGCGCGGCGGATCCATCCGAGCCGAGTCATGTTTTGCATGCATCATTCAATTTGATTTGACGGTGGAACGCGCGCGATTCCCGACCG